>CACVKI010076119.1:0-23094 GCA_902732785.1 Trichogramma evanescens | reverse complement strand
TCTCTCTCTACGCCACTCGCGCTTGCAAATATCTCAAAAGTTTTCGTACCGGTGAATTTGAATTATAGTAGTCGTAAATTTACCCCAATGTTTCTTACTTTTTTTCTTTCTCTCTCTTCAATCGCAGTTTCAAGTTCACGAAGAGGCAGCAGCGGCCGCAATATTTAATACGCGTTGTAAATCTCGCGCGCTACGATACGCTAGCCGAAGTTTCCTCGCTCATTAAAGCCTGGCGCGTGCTCGCGAGGATCTTTGCGCAACGTGTATGCACGACTCGCGCCGTTTTACCATATATACGCGCTGCATACATACAACGTATATGCGTTATTATAATAAACGACGTGAAATGTACCGTAATCGGTGTGTATCGTATCCACCTACGAGAGACGAGCTTTACGTAACGAAACGTGCGCGTTTCGCGCGTCGATTAGCCAAAACGCTTTAAGATTCGATGTATATACAGGCGATCGCGCGTCTTTCGAATACTTCAACGCAACGGTCGATCGATATTTATATCCGCGATGTACGAGAAAGAGAGATGGGATACATTGCACTCGAGAGCTGCGATGATCCATTTACTCATAACGATCGGAATCCGCGGCGGCAAGTTCAATCCGTAATTGTTTTTTTGTTCTTCTCTCTCTCTCTCTCTCTCTCTCTCTACAGTCTCTCGTTTCGTACTTTCGCGGTAATCCGAGAGATGATGTATTAATTGCCCGCGTACACGTACACACGAGTGCGAGCGGTGATTTTCCAACTTTTATATATTGTATACGACGAGCTTTCGATACGCTCCGAATGTAGCGCAGCATCGGCGGCGGCTCTCCGCGCACTTGTCTCTCTGGGGCGCCTCGGGGACGCATAC
Organism: Trichogramma evanescens; assembly: GCA_902732785.1. Taxonomy (NCBI): domain Eukaryota; kingdom Metazoa; phylum Arthropoda; class Insecta; order Hymenoptera; family Trichogrammatidae; genus Trichogramma; species Trichogramma evanescens. The sequence continues at coordinate 22,229 of CACVKI010076119.1, read as the reverse complement.
GTTTCGTCGCTGAATTTATAGAAACTCGCGCGACAGACGTGAGAAAATCCGTGAGTGTTTGTTATTATAAATGTGACACGTAACAACACGCTATGCCGACCGCTATGACCAAGTTTGAGAACGCGGCCGAAAACCAGACGATCGTGCATCGAACGCGCACGACACTCGCTTAGACAATAATAAAGCGTGGCGCGCGGCGCGTTTAAAGGCTCATTTTCACGCGGTGCACAATCATCGTCGTGACTGCACGCGCGGCATAAACACACACGCACACACACACGCACGCAAGGTTACCTACTTACCCAATTCTCCTTCTCTTACGGCCGAGTATTAATAATACGCGATACGGCGAACGCGAAAAACTTTTCCGTCGGTTCACTTTTTCTTTTCTTGGAGCCTCTACGACGACGATGATGATGATGATGATGACGATGATATGAACGTTGTATTGATTTATTTGTTATTATGATGACACGAACCGTCGAGCGGAACGGACATACTCGTTGATACGTATACGCCGAAAATAATAATCGTTCTCGCAAGATTAATTGAGATGATAGTGAAAATATTTTTTCTTACGCGAGCGATAAGATTGATAACTATATGCAGAGAAGCGTCGGGTGTATCATTGCGAAAACAAAAATATGATCGAGGAAACATTTCTCTTTGCCGGCGATTTCTAATGAGATCCCCGGATGTCCGTCAGTTTCGTGCTACACTCGTTTACCGCCTAGCGTAGTGCAATATCCTTTGGGATCGTGCAACGGTGCGTATGTAAAAATTTCCCTTGAAGGTTTCAGGCCACCGCGATAAATGACGAATTTTGAATTTATGACGTGCGTAGCGTCATGGTGCGTACGTCGATGAAAAAGTCGACGGGTCTTGCGGTCTAACGAGATTGTTTATGAATCTCGTCAGAAAAATATCAAATACAGATTCAAATTGTTGTAGATAGTCGGGTAAAACTCAAAATATTCCGAACGAACCTTAATTTTACCCATTAGTTGCTCACTTTGGAAAGTACACAAGCCACGTGAGATCGCTAATATGTCAACAAATCCACGATGGCTTTACGTATGAGTATAGTCGAATAGCAAACGGTACTGTCGTATCGTGTTCACGTAAACGGTTACACAGTGTAGTTCTGTAAAATCCGACGAATAGTTACTTTTTTTCGAGAGAAAATTTTACTTTGGTGAGTCGATTGTTTTGCGCTTACTTTAAAATAAAAATTCCCTGCTAATTTCGACTCTGTTTTTCAATTCAGATTGCTTTTCGATCGAAGTTCGTTGATAGTTCATACCTTTTTTGCAACCATGAAGTTATACACGTGCGCTTTGTGCTCGGATTATATATACTACACTTCGAGATTCGAATTCGACTCTCACTTTTATTCCGTGCACAAAGCTGACCGTAAAAAAGAAATTACAGAAGTTAGGACTACTTGGCATCCCAACCAACAGATGGATCATGCACGATCGAATCCGCCGAAATCGTCTTGCGATCGTGAAGAGTCGAATCCTGAATTGGAAAAAGCCGGCCAAACGCATCCAAAGACAGAAACCCAGACGAAGGATGTAGCTTGTGGAAGCGACGTGAGCAGTAATCCATTGTCCGAATTGATGAAATATTTGCTTGAACCGCAACAAAGTTTCGTAACGGAGCCGATACAATATCGCACGGGCTCGAACGATCCAATAGTGTTTTATAATTATAAAAAGTCTGAACCAGACCGAACGCATCGACAAACGATCCATCCGGATCGCGCACCGAATGAATCGGAAAATAATTCTGAAATGTTTGACACAGCGAGCCCGAGCTCAAGAAGACAAGAATTGAAAAGACGAGCCTCGTCGCCTAAAGTCAAGACGTTTGGTTCAAGTACTGAGCCATCGGACGAGCCGGTATCTAAAAAACCCATGATGTTTACCGAAGATGATACGTCTCGTTACTTTTTCAATGATTTTGACTGTGACGACGTCGTACCCAATGATCGTGTGAACTCGCGTCAACAAATGGACGATGATCATGAAAAGGATCGTGCAACGAGTAAATCAGAAAAGGAATCTAAGCAAAGATCAGAATTGAAAAGACGAGCCTCGTCGTCAACAATTATGGCAGCTAGTTCGAACACCGAGACATTGGCTGACGACGAGCCGGTATCTAAAAAACGGGCCCTGCGACTTGGCTCAACGAAGATGAACGAAGATGATGGGCCTCGTTTCAAGTTTTTCGATGACAGAAAACCCAATGATCGTAAACAAATGGACAACGATCTTCGTGAAGAAGACGAGCGAATCATTAAATTTACTTCATTTCGGTCACCAGCAAAAAGTCCCGAAGCGACGGACGCTAGTTCAAGCGACGACACGCCCGATGAAGACTATTCGGAAGCTCCTCCGAGAATGCTTAATACAAGCGGCGAGATGCCCAATCAAGACGATTTTCAATCTTCTGTAAGCGTGGCTGATCAATTAATGAGCGAGATTACGCTTCGCGAGGCGGACATGCCGACGCCTAGAAGACTCAAGATACGACAGAGCTTGCGAGAAATTCCAGAAGTGTCCGAAGACGACGACACGAACGACGGTTTCGATTTTGCTTCTCGTGCAGCGGGCGAGCCAGAGCCCCAACGATTTGCTCTGCGTCAGACCTCGACGCGAAAGCCCAAAAGAACTTCTCGGCCCTGCTTCAGAGCAACGTGTCGAGATCGCGCGGCTCGTTCGAGCGACGAAGTTTCCGAGGACGAAAGAACGAACGATCGCGCGAGCTTGCAGAAACAAACGGAAGACGATGCTCCTCGCGAAGCGGACGAGCCAATGTCCGAACCTATTGCTCCGGCTGGGGCCTCGACGGTAGCTCCTGAAGTTAATCCGAACGTCAGTGTAAGCTCGATTCATCTGTTGACGCCGCAAAAACTCGAGCAGATGAGATCGTTAATGGCGGAACTGGTCTCACCGCAAACGGGAGGAACGACGTCTCTAACTATCAATACTTGCTTCATTAACAGCAGTCCTGCGGACGTCACATTGTCAGACTCGGCGAGCTTTAGATCGCTGCAAAATCGCGAAGACTCGCTTCCGGATTTGGTGGATGGATCTGCCTCGAAAAATACAACGGCGGGGAGAACTGCGAAGGTCGTAGCGTCTTTCTCGGGCGGTATCAGCGAACCAAAACGAACGTCCGAAGATGAGCTTCGCGAAGCGTACGAGCCAGTGCCTAAGAAACTGTTTCTAGCTTGCGCCTCAAAAGAAATCGTTGAATTGAACGAGTCTAGTTCGAGTGTCGAAGTTTCTGAGAACGACGTGACAATGGACGATCTTGCGAGCTCGGATGAAGAAATGTTGCCTGAAGATCGCGAAGAATCAGCGCCGACAAAGACGACCGAGGATTCCGAGGTCGATGATACACAAGTTCCTGTGGATTTAAAAATGGAACTGTCGTTGCAGGATGGACACCACGAAGTTGCCGAGTCAATGGCTGAAAAAAGTACTCCAGAAGTTAATGTGCTCGGTTCGAGTGTTGAAGTTCACGAGGGCGACGAAACGATTGGTCGCGCGAGCTTGAAAACGCAAACAATCACTCGACACATTAATTGGATAAATTCTTGTCGAGCGCCGAGTCCAAGTGTTACGGTGAACAAACAATTATTGCTCAAGGAGGCTTCACGTAAAGCAGCCGAGCCGATGCCTGAAAAGCTCGAGACGCCTCCAGCCTCGCAAGAAATTCCCGAAGTTAACGCGTCTCGTTCGAGCGATACAGCGTCCGAGGATGTTCTTGGCGAAGCAGCAGCAGCAGCAGCCAAGCCATTGCCAGAAGGAACGTCCGAAATCGATGATGCGTCTCGTTCGAGCGATAAAGTTCCCGAGGATGTTCTTCGCGAAGCAGCAGCAGCAACCAAGCCATTGCCAGAAGGAACGTCCGAAATCGATGATGCGTCTCGTTCGAGCGATAAAGTTCCCGAGGACGACGAAACGAAAAATCGCGCGAATTCGGACGAACGAACAGTCGAGACGGAGTTCGGTGAAGCAGACGAGCCAACGGCTACGAAAATTTCTCCACCTCGCACCTCGATTACGAAAGTTGAAGCATCTCATTCGAGCGTCGAAAGGTCCGACGATGCTCAAACGAGAGACAGTCTTCCGCCTCGTCGCGAAGAGTCGATTCCGGTTTCGGAAAAACTGGCTTCGACGCATTCGACAGAAACGACCTCGAGCGCTCCTACGTCTTGCTCGAGTGGCAACACTTTTGGTAATATAGATCGCCCGTTGAATGATGGCGCGAGCTCAGATAAAAGAACGACTGAGCATCGTAGTATTCGTCGTGCGACAAAAAGGAAATCGGATCGCAGCAGTGCAGGGCCAAGTTCTTCCGTTGAACAAGTATCCGTTGGACAAGCATCCGTTGGACAAGCATCCGTTGGACAAGTATCCGTTGGACAAGCATCCGTTGGGCAAGCATCCGTTGGACAAGCATACGTTGGGCAAGCATCCGTTGGACAAGCATACGTTGGACAAGCATCCGTTGGACAAGCATACGTTGGACAAGCATCCGTTGGACAAGCATCCGTTGGACAAGCATCTGTTGGACAAGTATCCGTTGGACAAGCATCCGTTGGACAAGCATCCGTTGGACAAGCATACGTTGGACAAGCATTCGTTGGACAAGCATCCGTTGGACAAGCATCCGTTGGACAATCATCCGTTGGACAAGCATCCGTTGGACAAGCATCCGTTGGACAAGCATCCGTTGGACAAGTATCCGTTGGACAAGCATCCGTTGGACAAGTATCCGTTGGACAAGTATCCGTTGGACAAGTATCCGTTGGACAAGTTTCAAGCTCGCATCAGTCGTTCATAGCTCCTCCGCTTTATAACAATCGAATAATTAGCTATCCAAATTATATACTTATACCACAAGTAACAAGCTCTATGAATCCGCAGTACTCTACAGCTTTTGGACTAGTTTCGGTTCCGACGCCAACGCCGCCACCAACTGCTCCGCTTTATAACTATTCGTTCGGCAACTACCAGAATCCAGGCGCTACGATCAATGCCACGACAGGGATTAATTATCCTCCCTTCAGGAGGCAGAACTATTATCAACCAACGAACAATTTGATACCCCCCGCGTCGCAAGTTTCAATCCTGTACGTATCGCCATCGACTGCTCCAGTTTATAACTATCCATCTGGTACCTACCAGAATTCAGAAGCCACGATGAACGGGTCGATGCAGAACTATTATCAACCGACGAACAATTTGATACCCCCTGCGCCGCCGCAAGTTTCAAGCCAGTACGTATCGCCACCGACTGCTCCGTTTCATAACTATCAATCTGGTACCTACCAGAATTTAGACACCACGATGAACGGGTCGAGTTTTCATCAACCGATCAGCAATTTAATGCGCCCTACGCCACAAGTACCGATCAACAATTTAATGCGCCCTACGTCACAAGTACCGATCAACAATTTAATACCCCCTACGTCACAAGTACCGATCAACAATTTAATACCTCCTACGCCACAAGTACCGATCAACAATTTAATACCCCCTACGTCACAAGTACCGATCAACAATTTAATACCCCCTACGTCACAAGTACCGATGAATAATTTAAGAGAAGAAACTCAAGCCCAAAAAGCCCAAGTACTTCCTTCGGCGAGCAGCGCTTCATCCACGTCGAAATTGCAGTGCAAAAGATGCGCTCGGGTATTCGCGAGCCTCAACGAATTGAATTTTCACATGGCGCAGGAGCACGTCGTCATGAGGTGCGAAGTATGCCGGTTGAAGCCCCGATTCCCCACACTACAGCTGCTGCTCAAGCACATGCAGATTCATAAGAAGGACGCGCGCGAGAATTACGGCTTCATGTGCGTCCAGTGCGATCGTTCGTGCGCGAACACGCCCGCCTTGATAGGTCACATGGAGATTCACGCCCATGAGCAATTGGACGCGCAGAGGGAGTGTTGGCAGGCGAACAACGAGAATTTACTAGACAACTTGGAGAATCAGCAGCAGCAGCAGCCACCAGCGGCAGCAACGGCCAACACCAGCGTGAACACGACAACAAGATTCAAATGCACGGAATTCATATGCGGTGAGACTTTTGGACATCAGACCCAGTTGTATCTGCACAAGATGTACAAGCATGGGCATTACACTTGCTACATTTGTCAGATTCCGTGCTCGGACAAACAAGATTTTGATGCGCACATGGAGAAATATCACCCCGACGGGTGGAAGAATTCCAAATGAACGTTGTTACGATTACGACGAATTTGTACATATAAGTTTTGGATTTTTGTAAAATGTAATTTTTAATAAACGTTGACGATAGCTTATCTAAAAAAATCGTAGACTGTGTCTCTGTACGTCTTTTCTTGTCGCCTCGTATATATATTGAGATCTTGTAATTCGTTAAAAATGTTAAAATTAGACTCGCGCGTGTAAACGAGCGCGCGCACAAAAAAAAAACTTATCGTTCGTTTGCCGATTGGCAGCTTATCGGCTTCTGCGCCGCTCGAGTCATTGGAGAATTTTCGTCGATACACAACTTATCGCTGAAATGCACAAACACTCGATACGACTTTTTCAGGAACGACAAAAAAGCTACGTTTTTACTTTCTTACTACTTTCCCCGGCATCTTCGGTCGCCCCGCGAGTTATTAATTATTAGCGTTCTTTAATTACTTTCCGGATCTTTCAAATCACGCGCAGTTTTACGCACGCGCAATTACACAATTTATCATTTGCACTTTTATGTATATATATGTACAGACAGAGAGAGAGAGAGAGATGTAAATGAATGTCCAACTAATTGAATGAAACTGCGCGCGTCACGAGGCATAAATAAAACATTATGCGCTTGTAGCGTGGCAAATAAAAGTAACAATTTGATATTACTTATACGTATAAGCGCGACGAAATCAAATTCACACCCGCGTAGGTATATTCGTTGCGGATCGATTGCGCAACACGTAATGTAACTTTTTGACGTGTATTACGCGCATATATGCACGCTGTGAAAAATACGTGTTATTTTTCTCCTTCGATGCCTTGAGAATTTGCGTGCAGCAGCAGCAGTAGTCGTAGCGCGATAGACCTTAATGCACGTTACCGTTACAAAATGGCATGATGCGCCGCCGCCGCCGACACTACCACACGTCTCATTTCTTTCATTACATTCGCTCGCGCGATATACTTCGGCTTCGCGTGACTGGCAATTCATTTCTGATGTGTGTGGTATGGTGTGTACTCTATGCATGCAAAAAAAAAGAAGAGAGAGAGAGAGAGAGAAGAAAACGCAAAGGAGTCACGCTCGCGCGTTTATTGCATACGCACGAGAATCGCGCGCAGCAGCCGAGAGGGTGTGATTTCGAGCCGCTGCTTCAAGATTGGACATATTAGAATTTTTCTGCTGGAATTATCCTATACGGTGAAAGTCTCTGTAGTGGATCGCGCGGGTGCATATAGCTGCAGATGTGTATGTACGACACACACACACGCATATGATTTTGAACTTTCTATATCGCTTGTAATTGCGCGTACACATAGATTCCGAATAATCGGAAATGCCGGGGAATATATACATCGGAGCCGCGCGGAAAATAAGTCACCCAGCGGCGAGCCTCGCAAGCGCGCGATTTCCAACCGTTTCTCGGTACACGCATATTTTAAAATAATAATAAAGTAAAAAAAAAAATGAAAACAACCCGCGCGCGCGAGAAAGAGCCAGAGAGGAATATTATGCATTATTTTTCACGATCGACTGTTATTGTAATGATAGTACACATACACACGATATCACGCATCGAGGGCAATTGCAAAATCACCGGACGCGCGGCAGAGGTCGTCCCCTAGGGACACGCGTGTATATGTTTACATATATACATGTAAGCTTGTGAGCTGTCGTGTTTTGCGTACATGCGTACACGAGAGAGAGAGAAGAGCTTAAATTCTGCCGCGGTTTCACTTTTCACTCGAGCAGAGTACTATTATAAAATGCCATTTGATATAATTCAGGGAGGAGGAGGAGTGGTCGAGAGGATTATCTCTGCTGCTGCTGCTCTCTAGGTATTTTTAAATATATAATAAAATGTACTCCGCACACGCGAGCGAGTATCTGTCTCTAGAAATGTTTTTCTTTTCCTTTTTTCTGCTTTCATTTTTATCGGCTCGACAAGTTGAAACAGTTTAAAATTTTTTATCCTCTCGGCTTCGCGGAGAGAAAACTCGCCGTTAACTTTGCGTTTGTGGATATACGTAAAAATGCACGTGTGTGCCGCGCGCTTTTCACTCTCGAACGGAGAATTTTTGTGGGGCGATAATAATAAAATTTTATCGAACGCTCGTTTCGTATAATTCTGACATTTTTCCCCCCGAAAATTGGGTCACGTTCGCGAAGTGTAATTTTTTTTGGTTTTTAAAAACTCGGAATCCATAAAATTTGAACCCGGTACAAAGTTGAGAAATCGACGATAGCAGCAGCAGCAGCAGCAGCAGCAGTAGCAGTAGCAGCTGCAAAAAATCGGTAGATTTAGTGGCTAAAAGGATCTACAAGAAGATTTAGCAGTTAATTATCTGAAAATTAATTTTCAACAAACGAATAAAAATGATCGAAACTTGCCGGCGAATAAACAACACAACCCACCGCGCGCATATACGACGCGAGTTACGAGGCACTTTCAATAATAATTTCGATCCCCTCGTAAAAATACCTCTCTTTCCCATCGCGCGCGGCTCGAGTTATTTCCGTAAAAGATTTTTTTTCCTCTCTCGCTCTCCGATCCTTCTTTCCTTCGTTTCTTCTGTCTCGTAAACCTACATTCTAATGATGAAGAACTTCTCCACGCGCGCGAGTATAACCGTCAGAAAAAAGTTTTTATGTGTGGAAATTCGTATTTATAATATATAAACGTACTTTCTATTTCTTTTCCCTCCCGCTATATAGTGTGTACGTACATATAAGTATTATAATTGTTCAAGCGCGCGCATTTCAACAGGCAGCAATTGCCGCGAACTCCGGGGCCAATTCATTACGATTAATATTTATGTGCGGTGCACGCGCGCCGCACTGCACACGAGATGAAAATCGTTCGCCGCAATACGGGAATAATAATTTTTGTCATCGATATGTAAGACACGATAATAATGGCAATAATATTCCGCGTTGCTGTTGTTGCTTGAATTCCCGCGCGCGCGCGCGAGAAAGCCCCGCGAAAAGATCATACAGTCCCTACTGCTGTTGCTGCTGCTGCTGCTAATGGGTCGAGGTCGTTTGGCCGTAAAGCAAAATTGAAGTAATCGCGAGCGGCGCGCGCGCTGCTCCGTAACTATAACAAATCGATTTCTTGTGTAACCGGAGTTTCTGCGCTCTATACAAGCTTGTTTATCATAAATAGCTCCGCAATTTGCACCGATATTATGCATGCATGATATACAACAATGTATGTAACACATATTTAAGCTGTCTCTCTCTCTCTCTCGTAGTCTCTCGATCTCATTATAAAGTAGCGTGAAAATTTCCCGCTCGAAACATTTTTTGCCGTCGTCGTCGTCGTTGTCTCTGCGTTATAAGATCTAATTGACAAATTTGTGCCTCCGTCGCCGGATTGGTGCAGCGGCAGCTGCTGCGCGACCTGACATCGTCGTTATCGGCTCGCTAAAAAGTGCAGAGCGCGCGGCAATCAACACGTATATATGCAAACGGTGAAAGTCGTTTCTCAAAATTATACCTTTGATTATTTCGTATTATACCGCTGCTGCTGCTGCTGCTGCCGATCGACGCGCTGCGAAAAAGAGATCCCGTGCGCCGATCTAGACACACGCCGAAAGGAAATAATCTCCTCTCCGCCGGGACTTAATTTAACCCATACCTTTAGCTTCTGTTTTAGCCATATACGTATGTGTGTTGATTAAAAAACGTTTAACCGTCGTGTGTATGTATGGAATTAGGTGAAAATACACGTATGCCCACAGACTCGAAGCTGCTAATAAACGAAAGAAAGCCATTTGCATAAGATCGGTACTGCTACTGCTGTTGTTGTTGCTTTTTTTGTCGTATACCTATATAACACACATTATAGCGCCGCGTATGTGTGTCGTTTGTTTAATTTTCGCGTGCGAATCGTATATTAAACCGCGCGCGAGCATTTTCACCTTCGACTCCGCCGGCTCACGTGGGATTATATACATTTATTTTTTTGCTCCTTGTACTTCTTCGTTCTCTGCGTTCGTCTGCATTGTCTAGGAATTCGAGATAACCCGTGCTCCAGAGAGAGACGTAATTGAATGCGCGCGCGCGCCATTGAGAGCGAAGAATAATAATAAAATCGTCTATCTCGTTTTCGACGAAGTCTTTAAATGAAAGTGCTATTGCCTATTTAAAGCGCAGACGAGAGAGACGTTGAGAGGCAATCTAATTGACGAGTTTTCCTTTTGTTTTTCGACGTTTTTACAATCGCGCGAGGAAATCGCGACTCTCGTTGAGAATACCCACTGCTCCGGATTTAAATGAAAGGAGAAAAAAAAACCTCTTCGTGGGCTGGCATATTTACATTTATTAACGCTATATATGATACACAATCGATCGCGCGCGCATCACTCGCGATGATGCACGAGCACGTCGACGAAGCGCATGTTCGGCGCGCGAAAGTCCTCTTGGAGCACGGGCCTGTCGAGGGGATAGCCGGCCGGCCTGGCGTCGTAGAGCCCGGCGCCGAATACCCGCGAGTCGTGATAGAGTGGCTCGTCGTCGAGAAGAGGAGCCGCGTGGACGAACAGCCTCATGGGTCGGCCACCGAGCGAGGCACGTCCTCGGGGTAGCAAGAGCCTCGCGGGAAAGCCGGAGATGCGAGCCTCGTGGCTCAGATTGCGCAGGTAGTCGTCGGCGAGCTCGAGTTTGCGATAGTAGGACTCGGTCGAGTCCGAGTCGGCCACGACGTTGTTGAAGTCGCCCCGGTAGAAGCGATTCTGGCCCTTGTATACTGCACGATGGAAGAGATCATTAATTCATTGAGAAAGATTATGTCGCGGGTTATATTTGAGCGCACTTACCGGTGCCTACGTAATGATCGATCTCGACGTAGTAGTGTTTAGCTGCGGTGGCTAGATCCATCTCTACCCCGTGCTCGTCGTGCATCGGACCCAGGAACGTCTTCACCACGACGCGCGAGTATTTCTTGGCCCGAATCGTCACGTTGATGCCGAACGGCTCGCGATTCAGCCGCCTCTGTCTGACCTTGATGAGTCCCTCCTCCTCCTCCTCGGAGACGTTGCTCGGTGCCGCGGCTACGACGAGCCCGTGACTGATGGTCGTCTCGAAGTCGTCGAAGTACGTGCGCAGCTCGCCCACCTCCACGCTCGCTATCTCCAAGTCCGGAAAGTGTATGTCTCGCGGCTTGTAGGGTCCCCGATTCTCCTTGTACCTGTGATAGAGCCGAACGATTCGGCCGTACAGCCGATAGAAGGCTGGATCTCGCAAGCTCGTGGGCAGGTGCTCCAGAGCGCTCGGATGCTCGTGACTCTTGCGCTGCTCGTAACTGTTGTGATTGAAGCCGAGTATGCGCCTCATCGAGGCGTCGACGTTGCCGTAGTAGTGCCGATTGACCGAGTCGTCGTTGCCCTCGATCAAGTTGCCCAAGACGTTCAAGCCACCCGCGCCGTTCAAGTCGATCCTGCCGTAGAGTCGACTGTTGGCGTAGCCCGAGTCGATGGCGTCGATCAGTCTCTCCTCGTATCTCACGGTGTTCTGTGTGCGTGAGTGCGAAATGTGTATGTGTGATATCAATTGTAGTGGCCGCTAGATGGCGGCCGAATTTCCCGTTGAGCATGACCTCAAATAACATGAATCGCCTCAAATAACATATATGGTTTTTGCTTAAAATTTTTCCATAATTTAAATCAACAAAATTATTGTTCAACTATTAAATGATGTTTAAAATTGCCGGACAAGGCAACATTGTAATTAAACAACTGTATAAGGCTAGTGGAAACATGGGCGCCTAAACAAGTCTAAAAAACTGTAAATACAACTGCAGAAAAACCGTGCCGCGCACGCGCTCTGTATGTATCTCCAGAAATCCAAATCAAAAAACCTTATAAAACTAAAACTAAAACCGTTGAGCATGACATTGTATTGCGTGCAAAAGTGTATCGGTCATTCATTACGTACTTGAGAAATCGTCTTTTTTTAATAATATTAAAGATGCTGATATGATTTTTTAATATTTTTAATTAATTTAACGTTTAATTGGCTACGCGATGATTTACTCAGTTTTCTTTCAATCGCAATCATCAAATTTTCCTAGATATTTAAACGTCGAAAAACAACAATTCGGTCATTCACTGGACTAGATCTAATTTTTTATTCAACCGAAAAGTCAACTTCACCAGTCGGTGTCACTATAGCGTCCCTGAACGATTTTACATCTCGACTCACCGCTATATCGTCCCTCTGGTACCGGGAGAACTTGATGTTTGCCGGCCGCGCCGGGAACGGCAGCCCGTTGGGATAGCTCATGTCGGCCTGATAGCCGGGCCCGAACTCGAGGTCGTAGTCGAAGCTCTCGGTGGGCCCCAGTCCGTTGGCCAGACGCTCGAGATTGTAGCGCGCCAGCAGGTGGCGATGCCGATACAGATACTCCTCGCCGCGTCGCTCGTACCGATAGGTGCCGAGGTCGTCGGCCGTGAGCGGCCACGGATGCTGGCAGCGAAAGTAGAAGTAGTACTCGTTCCAGCCGACGTCCTCCGTGAGATAGTTGAGCTTGTCGTCGTCGCTCTGACGATACCTGGCCTGGTCGTACTCGAGCACGTTATCGTTGTTATCGTCGGCGGCTGCGGCGGCCTGCAGCTGCAATCGATTGGCCCGCTGAAGCAGATCCGTGCGATAGAACAGATGGGGCTGGAGCTCGTAGACGGGCGGCAGACGCAGGTTGCGCGTGTCGTGCCTATGTATCACGGCCAGGTAGAAGGCGAGAACGAAGAGTTGCGGGTTGACACGATTGCGCATGTAGAGCGAGGCACGCACGAAGGTGTCGAAGTCGATGGCCTTGGCCAGGACACGATAGACGGCGACGGTCTCGCGGCGATGCTCGTACAGGCTGTAGGCCGCCTCCTGGCCGAGGGTCGCGTTACCCTCGTACATCTTGAGAAAGTCGTCGATGTGGCTCTATACACGTCGGACGGCGTAAAATGTAATTCGAAACTTTTTCGGTGTTTATAGTTCGTGGATCGTTATATATAGTTTTTTACCTTGTGCGTGAAGTTCTGCTTGGCGGCGCGAAGGTCGTAGCTGCGGCCGAGCTCGTACAGCTCCGGATCGAGATGCGTCTGCTGATAGTGTCGCAGGACATCGTAGACGCGCCTCTGCTTGTGCAAAAAGATCCGGCTGGCGTAGGTCAGCGCGCGATTCTCGTCGCGCACCTCGGTCTCGGTTTCCCACGCGCCCACGCGCCACCAGCAGCAGCAGACCAAGACGTGGATGCCGAAAATGGCGAGGAATCGCATTTTTTGTCGTTGGGTCGTTGCGAAATGTCGCGTACGTACAAAAGACAAGACTAATTTGCGCCGCACGTGTGCGCTCGCATCGTCGTACGATTGACGAATAAACAATGTCAAGATTTTTTATTATATATGCGTTAGGCGCGTATACAAGCAGAGACACATTTCGTTTCGGGGACGATTGTATAGTCGCGAGGCATTAATGGATTAAAAATAAAATATGTATCGATTGCGATCGCGTAATCGAAAATCTCGCGCGGCTCTCTCGGCTGTTTTCAGTCAGCCAGTCAGTCGCAGGCTCGAGTGGAAAAAATGCGAGATAACTAACTGTTGAACAAAAAAAAGCAATCATTGACATTCTAATTTTCTGTCCCAGATCTATAACATCGCACTTGTTGCCGTTTAACACGCGCGCGCATAAATCAGTCTCGCGTATACATAATGCGTTATTCTTATACCGATCAAGCAAAAAGCTCGCGAGCTTCGGATTGCGCGCCGCTCTTATCGTGTGCGCGCCCATTATTATTTTAGTTCCTTTTCTTATCACTCGCGGGCTGTATGCGGCGCGGTGCGCGCGTGCCACACAGCAAGAGCTCTGCCTCGCTCACTCGAGAGAGAGAGAGAGATTATTATTGCGCGCACATTAATTTTAATGGTCGCATACTTGAACGAAAAAAAAAAACATCTCGATCTCTCGCGCTCGAGTATGCGTATAATATGCGATGTTTGCCGATCGTAAATGCCGATCCGTACGTACATACGCTTCGCGCGCCTCGCTTAATTCAGTCGTTGCGTGAAATATTTCACTCGGGCTCGCGAGGCAATTTTTATTATTTTTTCAAGCGCTGCACACACACACACACGTGTGACGTTTTTATAATGTACACCGTGGCGCGGAAAGATAAGCCGCGCACTCGAGCAGCACAAATCCTACCTATATACATGTGCGCTAATATAGTATCGTTTCGCAATTCGCGCCGTAATTACGTCGTTATTATATAGCACAGATTTAATAATGGATATGTGTGAATTTTCGGAGGGAAGATTTCGCGCCAGCGCAGAGACATATACCAATATATAGCAGTGCGCGAGAGTGAAAGATAGATAAAAAAGAAAGGAAAAGAAAAAAATATATATAAGAAAAAAGAAAAACGATCTTAATCAGCCGCGCGGCGTCTCGTTACACGGCTTTATTTCCTGTATACCGTGTGTCTGCCTTTAGTAGCTTATAAGCCGCATTCAATTGGGCCCGGGTGTAATACACGCAGACACACATACGAGAGAAGGCGATACACATTGTTAAGTCATATTTAACCTCGTTCTCGTCTCTCTCTCTCTCTCTCTCTCTTTCGCGAATATGTTTTATGAGAGAGACAATGATTTGTATATAATGGCCCGGCGGCCCCCGATACTCTACATATGTAGAGCGCGGAATGAAATGGTATGCGTGTACACATCCGAATATAAGAAACGTATGTAACTGACGAGAGATCTCTCATTCTATCTATCTCTGACTTTTATAATATCTCTCTGCGATTGTTTCTCGCGATCATAACACAGCATTACATTACACGCTTGTCGTGAAAACGGAATACCGAGAGTACTTATTTCACCAGCGACTCTTACCCACTTGCGCGTTGATTTCGGGATGTCAGCCACCTATATTCGACAACCTGCATTAACCCGTGCGCCACTGCAGTAATGCGGCGCGTTATATCACGTTTTGAATTATTATTACGAGCCACGCGATCGCGCGCACATGCGAATTGCCGCTGCTGCACCTGTTGAACGCCGCGTGCGTGTGTAGCGACGAATTTACGAGAATTATTCGCTGCAGTCGACGAAGACCGGCGCCTTTAAGCCGAACAATAATAATATAAAAGGAGGAGCGCGAGCGTATCATAATAGCAAGATGCCATATCGCAACTGTATACAACCATTAATTTCGCCGAGAGACGAAAGTCGCGCGTAAAGTACTTAGTCATAAAAGATATGTTACTCATTTTGCGCTCTCTCTTTTGCACGTGCGCGTGAGTGTGTGCGTGAGTGGAGCCTCTGATTCTTAAAATTTTATCAATGACTTTACCGTCGCGCGCGAGTATAGCGAGAGACGCAATTGCGACACTTGACCTCTCTCTCTGTCTATTTTTCTTAAAACGTTTTTATTTCGTGCGTTTTTCTTTTTTGTTTTGTTATTAATCTCTCACGCGCCTCGCTACAAAAAAGAAGTCCCGAAAATTTCAGAGAAAAACTAGCGGCGTGCGTATATACACCCACTTACACTCGTGTATACTCGAAAAATAATTATCATTTACGCGTATTATGTGACGCAAAGCTGCTGCTGCTACGGTTTCGCGCGTGAGAAATTATTACGAAGTGGTGCTGCTGCTGGCCATTTTTATAATACGGTTAATGTGCGTACGTATCACAATGAGCGTATTGTGTTTGATCGTGCGTGCTGCATTCGTATGAGATCTAGCATAAACCCTCCGACGCCGAATTATTATTATCAGGCCGGATCGTAATCGCAATTGAGACTAGAGATTTTTTCGAAATCGTTTCTCTCGCGCGCGTAGCGTATACGACAATTCTCGTAAGTACGACAAATGGCCAATCGGTGTATACGCATATCATATCTCGCCATTATTACAAATTGACTCGACTCAGAGAGAGAGAACCTCTCCATTGTTGCATATATGTATAACATATTATCGTCGTGCGTCGAGAGCGAGCGAATTCTATATTACAAAGCGACTCGAGAGATTCGCACATAAATAATATAAGCACGTAGATACAAGTAAAGATATCTTATCAGCGCTATACGTGGCGTCCTCGATTTTCTTCTCCTGCGATGATGATGTGTACATAGAGAGAGAGAGAGAGAAGAAAATCCTTTCGCGTGAAAACGATGGTAATCGCGCGGCGCGCGCTGCTGTGCGCGGAGGATAATTGAGATATTTTGTATAAAAGGTCAAAATTGCCGAAAAGCTTTCACTCGGTCTCGAGACTGCGCGGTATTATATTTATTCTTGCGATCGAAGCAGCGGCAGCAGCTATACGGGATGCAATTCGTCGTTTGTTTGATTAGCAATTCGCGATATATTATAAATGCAACGCGCGTGTGTATATTATATTATAATCGCGTGCACATACGTGCATCTTATCGCGGACTCTTATCTCGGAATAATAATTCGGCTCCGCGTGCGCAGCACTCAGCTGCGTTGCAAAATTGGTAGAAAAATCATAATCGACTCGCTGAGCTCTTATACTCGTCGAGTGTTTATATCAAAGTATGCAGTAGTAGTAGTGGCGAGACGTGCAAAGGGGTTCGGACGAAAATACACACACACACACAGACACACACATAGCAGCGGTGATCTTATAGCCTACGACGTTTCGCAACGCGTGATTATGTATCCCCGATTAAAAACGTCGACCCGTGTGTATCTGTGTGTGTGTCTGTGATTACTTTCTCATGACAAATTGCGCACGAGACATACACGACGCTGTATATACATAAAGTATAGAGTGCGGCGCGCGACTCGCGAATTCGCCCCGGCGTATATATATATACACACGGTGACTTTGCGGCGCCCGCTGTATGTATCGCAATATGAAGTGTACTTACGATTTTGATCCCCTTCGGCTCGATAGTCATTTCGATCCAATTAATCGGCCCACTATGTATACCGATTGTTGTTCCCACGCGCGCGGCCTAGCGTGGCCGCGAAGATTTTCGGGTCTCGAGTCTCGGTGCACAAAAAAAAGTATACGCCACTGTAAATAGTCGGAATCGTGTAAGTGCGGTCAGTTCCAGCCGAGTACCGTCTAGAAGCAATCTTTAAAAAAAAAAAGTCTTCGAATATGAGGTATTCCGCTTCAAATTTAATCCACACTTTTCGAATTCTCGAATAAATATTAATTAGAGCGCCGTAGATCGAAACGTTGGTGAGTCGCTTTTGGCTGTATCGAGCGAAACATCGAATGGTACCCAAGCTACCGGTAGGTGGCGCGTGGCCGAAATTTTCAAAACTCGCGAGAGAAGAAGCCAAGTTCTAGGAATAATTATGATCGTGATCGCACTCGTCTCTTATCAAAATAAGAAAAAGTCGAGTCGAGCCCGAAGGACTTGATGCGATTTCCCCTACATAAATAGCGATAAACAATGTACGCACACGGAGGTACACGCGTCGATCGTTACCTACGTACGAGCGCATTACTTTTCGCACTCGCTGCCGAGCTTTACACGCCAAGTACACGTGCATATTACAGTTCCATGTGTATATATACGCGTTCGTTTCTCTCACTCGTGTCCCTTTTTTTGCTTTTGCTTTGTTTTTTCTGCTTCACTTTTTTTTCTCCTTTTCCGCCGAGGTAAAAGTCATCAAGGTACATTATATACCTGCGCGCGGCTTTCACCGTATACGCTACACGTATACTGCGTGCGCCTCGGTTGTGTGCATTCAGAAGCTCGCTCGTTTGGGGCTCTGTGTGTGTGTGTGTGTATGCAAACTCTGTCTTGAGTTACGTGATCCACAAAACGACACATTTACACGAGTACAAAAATATAAGCGCGCCTCTTTCATCCTGGGCTGCTGCTGTGCGGGCGAGCAGCAGCAGCGTTAGCGCAGATAGCGCCTCGAGAAGAGAAAGAGAAAAAGAGAAAGACAAGAGATGCATTTTTTGCGATGCCAATGACCAAACGAAGTGAGCAGCAGCAGCAGCAGCAGCAGCAGGTTGATCTTTTCAATATAATGGGCCATTTATGTAATCGCGTGTACACACCGAGAGTCTGTGTGTAAGTGTGTAGATTTTTTTTATCTTCTCGCATTCGGCATGTGGGTACTCGATGCTGCTGCTGCTGCTGCAGCTCCTCTGATGTAATGCACATAAATGCCGCCGCCGTACACACTCACACACTCACTGTATTACATGCGATTGATACGTATACAGAGTATTATGAAGGTGTTTGCGGTTTACCATGTATTATACGCACGCACACGCAGACACTGCGAGATGAGATTTTAATTGCGTCGAGCATGTGTATCGCACGTATCGCGTTATATATACACGGAGAGATCGTTACGTATTTATATACGTATATACGAATTATCGTTCTTGTTGTTGTTGTTATTATTATTATTATTATTATTATTAGGCGAATTTTCCCGTAGGCAGCAGGAAACTTTTGAAAAGAAAAATAAATGTGTGCGTGTGTGTGTGCAATAATGAAAAAGCACGTGTACGCGGTTAACGACGAAAACACGTGCGCTGCGCCAGTAGTGCGCTCGTTATCGGAATTTCCTCTTATCGATATATGTGTATGAGCAGCAGCAGCAGCACCACACACAATTCAACAACAATTGCGCAGCTCTCAAATTTATATCAAATGTACATTTGCAGGTTCTTTTTTTTTTTTAATAATTCTCGATCGCGCGGCGATAAAATAACTGCGGGCGCACTATGGAGGTGCGCGAGATTTCGATCGAAAATAATAATAATGATCATTTCGCGGCATGAATCTGGGTCAATGTCAACGTTATTGCTACTAATTTTTGAGTATACTCTCGTTTATACAACAATCGTTGGAATTTGTGTTTTTTCTTTCCGCGTTCTCCACAAACGGTCGAAAAAGTACGTGTATGTAGTATCTCGCGCGTTGCCTCGGAGTCAACTCTATAAGCTCCCGTCAATTTTGCCTGCGCGACGTTGCGAGCGATCTCGCTCGCGGGCCCGCGCGCATTATCATAATCTATCTCATTAGAGAGGTATGTGTGCAGGAACTCGCGTACGTATAGTATATATATATATATAATATATATATATATATATATATAAATGCATTACAGAAGCAGGAAAGTCGGAGAGACACAGCGCAAAAGACTGTTTGCGGTGTGCAGCACTGCAGCTCAAACGTATATGTGTTTATGTGTGTGTGTGTTGTGCGCGCGGGCTCATTTGTAGACTGTCGCGAGCTTGATTTTCTTTGCGGTGAAAGGGTATACGATTGCTGATGCACAGACTGTACTCCGAGGTATATACATATGAATATATACGTCGAAAACAGAAGGAAATTGGTTTTGTTCCGCGCGACTTTTCGCTTTCGAAATTATACATACGCACACAAACACAAACTTTGCGTAATAATTCGAATAAATGCGTATATGATACGTTACGTATTTGGTTCGGCGCGCGCAATTGATGAACGCAAAATTTTCCTTCCAATTCACGCCCGCGCACGAATGTCCGCCGCAGCCCGCGTCATGCATACATAGCAACGATAATAACACGCCGCGTGCATAAAGAAAAGACACGGAAAGACGCATGTGTGTGTGTGTGTGTGTGTGTGTGTGTGTGTGTGTGTGTAATGCAATAAAGAGAATAAACGAATAGATCCGAGAGAGATCTCCGGAGAGCCATGCAGCACACGGCGCTGCTCGCCAAAGCTTATATTTTTGCTTTGAAGGATGCCGCGCGCGCGGCGTTGGTGCGCACACATTAATACATAAGGTCGAATCTTTCGTATATACGTTTCGCAAGGATATGTGCAGGTGTGTGCATACGCGCGTACATATACGAATAAACGATAGACCGCCTTAGTCGTAGTGGTCGTTCGTTTCATGCTCCTCTGAACCCCCGCTATATACACTTTATACCTACTAGGCAGCTTATAAGCACGAGAGAGATAGAGACAAAGGTTTCCTTTGCTCGCGCGCATCTCGATCGTCGCGATGCGTAGTGTACCTTCCGCAGCTTTAACGCAAAGGCAAAAAAAAGTTTACTTTTATTGTTTAAAAAAAAAAATATATTTTATATGTATACGCTATAAAAGAAAATGACAATGGGACGCTGCTGCTGCTGCTGGTCGGCTTAGTGGGTGCGTAATTGTGCAGTTCCAGCCATTTACTTCTTCCCCGGCTGTCGACGAGATAGAGAGACAGAGACTGCTGCGTCCATTTATATACATTATGGTCGTGGCAGTGTAATGCGCATAGGAGCGACCCTCGATAGTAATTTTTTTTTTCTGCTCATTTTTGTCTCGTTTTTTCATCGGGGATCGTTAAGATATCTCGACTCTCCAATTGTCTCCGTAATGCGCCTTACTTTATTATTGCGAGTCAGTTGGCTCTCGGAGCTCGGTTGGGATAAAAATGTAAAATCTGCGCTCGCAGATTGTAACTCGCAGCTGAAATTACGGATAATTCGGTCGATCGACTATTATATGGTAGCGATCGGAGTTAGGTATGACTTAGGATAATGAACGCTTGAACTATATAGATTATATGGATTAATGTATTCGACGTTTTCGTGCTTTGCGCTTTAGCGCTTTGACACGCAGCGATTGCTCCCTTTTTTTAACAATCGTGTACGTGGAAAAAAAATGCATAATTTCGTTCGCGTTTACACAATGACAGCGACAGTAGCAGAGCAGAGAAAAATAACACAAAAAGAAAGAAAAGGAAGAAAGAGAGAGAGAGAAAAGGGCAACCCCCGATCATCCTGTGCAGATATTACCGCCGAAACCATCAAAAAGTTCATTTGTGTACTTATATACTTTTGTACACATAATAGCTGCCTTGAGTATACTATATATACATGTACAACTCCTGCCCGTGGAAGGAAGTTGCAAGTTGCATGACGCGCGCGCGGCCAGCCAAGACCACCGCATCGTATACTGCTCCGTGGCTCTCTCAGAGCTGCAGCACTATATACAGGGCAAACGACCTTCCATTCGCGTAGCAGCAGTATACAGACACATACACACACACATATATCTATATTTGTATATATGTATGTATTGGTTGCGATGCACAATGCTGACTCTGGTTTTTTTTTTCGTGCGCTGCGCTGCGATGCGTTACTTATTTATACGTGTGTGCATCTCACTCTAGCCTCTATCCGAGGATTGTAGATATCGGACTCGTAGAATCTAGGATGCGAGGATGCGGGTACATCTACGCAGTCGAACACATCATAGACTAGGCGCGTTTCGCAATCTCTGGTAGGCCTTAAAAGTTATCAGTTACATTATAGCGAACTATCTCTCTCTCTCTATAATGTGTCGCAACGATCCTTTAACAGATACAGCTGCCAATCACATACATCACGCATACTACGTATAGTTGAGGTGCTCCGAAACTCGACCCGTCTCTCTCTCTCATTTTCGCGTCTTACATAAAACTGCGAAACACGGGTAAATATGCATTTTCCACGAACGATCCTAGCGATGCGTGAAGCTGCGTTATACATGCAATAATATTATTACAGCGTTGCGATTAATGAGGCGTATACTCGAGTCGATCTCCTTTTTATACATTATATATGCATCGAGCGAACAATAATACCGCAAAACCACATGGAAATTAATCGATTCTTCCTCTTTTATCATGTTGCAGGCCGAGAGAGGAGAGATCGTCATCCACATCGACGAGCGGCGTCGGCGGCGTTGGCGGTAACAGCAGTAACAGCAACAGTGGTGGTGGAGCAGCAGCAGCAGCATCGTCAGCCATGGTACTAACCGTGACGGAGGACACACCCGCGGACATGCTGGCCGGCAGCATGGAGCTGCTCGTGCAGATGCCGCGCGAGCACAGCGTACAGACGCACAGGGTCACCGTGCAGAGGAGGTAATTATTGCTTCCTCATAGAGGAAGCTTTGTGACGGACCGATTTTCGACTTTCATAACTAATAATCGTAGAGTACTTTTACATATATATTCTTAA
>CACVKI010073376.1:0-63432 GCA_902732785.1 Trichogramma evanescens | reverse complement strand
TTCACTTTTCAATGTACTCTTCAAAAGTACATAATTTGAGAAAAAAACATTTTTTGACCATCACCCTAACTATGGCTTAGCCCATATATATATTTATACACGGCTCGCACTCGCTTGTAGCGGGGTTTTCGAAACTATGTTTGCTTCGACGAGCGCCTATAGCTATACATGTAATCAATCGGAAAATCGATTAGAGCCAGCAGGAAATCAATCGCTTTTCACGCCGAATGCACATACCGCGTAAAAATCCTGCCACCTTTTATTGATATCAATCATGCTCATATCGATCCACGCGAGTAGTTCTCTTGGTGTTTCTATTGAAATAATGCCTAGCCTCGTTCGAGCTATGCAGATTTACGCACAGAGACGTCCAAGCTCACTCGCAGCTGAGAAAAGATGTCATTCGATGCCACCATCACGCCTCTAATAAATCAAAGAAAATACTGCCTTTTTATTCTAGACAGTATAATACACGCGGGTCGACTGAGGGACAAATTTTTCGGAGCACGCAAATCTGTACAATTCCGCCAATTCGTACGAATTGCCAATTAGAAAAATACAGATGTTATAGCTGTATGACAAATACAAATGGGATGTATGGCTAATAATTGGCTGCACCGTTATCGGTTTACCATCGGAGCTCGTACGTGTGCTCGTGTTGATATTAATATAGTATACATACGCGAAATGTAGGTGTACGGTTGTCGTAATCGTGGAAAGGTAATTGTGCCGGCACACAAATACGTAAACAGTATGGAACCTCGCCATGCCAGTACTTTTCCCTGGTGTAAACTGGGTCGAAAAATTATGCGATATTAGAACAATAATTCGTCGCTCCCAATTAATGCGCACATCCATTCATCCATATGCGGAACAGTCGCGAACTGCGGCGATTGTAGCGACGACGATCGCCGTCGTTTTAAGTATATACGGGCCGAGCGCTGATACAGCTATTCGACACAGAATGAGCCTGCGTATATGAGCAGATCCACATTTCACCCTGAAAACTATTAGCCATGAAATCGTATCCAAAAAATTTCCCGAGCCTTGCGTCTAACGACCTTTGGCATATTTTTCTTATGCGTCGCGGAAATGTGGAAAAATACGTAAACATCACGTTTTCATGCTAGAATAACGCATGCGGTATTGCGATGCAACGACTCAAGACTATGCTCTTACTTTCCTCTTGACTTCTTAATTCGAATCTATTGGGTAACCTTTATAAAAAATTACACTTCATTTGAATAATTTATGTTTTGACGTAAGTATAAAAATGTCCTGGAGCACCAACAACACATTTGTTGAAAAACTATTGTACTACGATCACATGTTGCTAGAGCGAATTTAATATTGCATCAAACTCGATTTTATTATTAATTCAAGTAAACATGATTTTGAGATATAAATAACTCGATTGTCATTTTCAACTTGCAATTAAAGTTCTTGACTTCTATATTCTGATAATTATTTTTAACAAACAAGAGTTTTAGTTTTTTTTTTTTTGCTTTATTTGTCATCATGCTATAATGATAGTAATGTTAGCTGAACATGGATAGTATATGGATGAAAAGTCTTGGATATTAAAAAAATCACTATCGAGTTATTACGTGTTCACTCATTTTTTCATGTTCCTGGAACCCTGAGGTTATAAATATGTTTCAGTTTGAGAAGATGTTTGAGCTCGATTTTGAGCATTAGTTTTCAGAATGAAATGTGGATTGGCTCATATATGCATGCGTGTGTATATGCGTGTGGAGATGGCCGATCAGTGTACGTAGCGGTACTCCACAAGCCATCCGTGCACCTACAGGTATTAACAAAAGGCAGTTCTTATCTTGTCAGTTGTACATATGATGACGTTGTACCGAGAGTATTTTGATCAAGTTCGACTAAAAAAAAAGGACAAGTTTTCTGGGCGAAGGTTAAAGCCACCGATCAATGACCACGCCAATTCTCGCCGTGACGAAACTGGAATTTCGATGAATGCCCCAATTTTGCCTTTGCATCTCCCTTATTAACGTACACGAAACTGATATAACTTATTAATCTTAAAAATGCCAGAAATTTTCTAAAACTGAATACGACACGTCACGTAATAGTGTGATCTAATTAACACGAGCCTCGAACGGCTCTGATGAAGAGACCGTGACATTTTTGTTCGAGGATGAAACAAAGAAAAGCAAAAGTTATTATTGTGTATAATTAAAATCCTTTCGAAATTGAAATTTAGTGACTTTCTCCAAAAATATACCACACGGCGATGACGAGTAATTTTCAAGGATGAAGGAAACAGCCGTATTGGAAAGCAACAAGGATCTAAATTTTTAATGAACAAGCGAGGATTATGCGATTCCATAACAAGACTCGCTTGGGAAGTGCATGAAAAACCATAGAAAATGCATTGTCATTTAAATAGGATCCGTCGATGTTTATTCAGAATGCGGATTAGCGGGCGCTGAGAAAAAACTCGATAAACACTAGGCGGTGGCAGGAGCAGTAGCCACGGCGAGCTAGAGAAAAAAAAGGAAATTTTTCAAGTACGAGTGACGTAGAAAGGCGTGACCTGCATAGGAATGCAGCGAAGATTTTACTCTCTTGCAATGTATCAGCAAAGGACGACGCGCAACGGTACAAGCAATCTACTCGGGCGTGTACACGTGTAGCAGCTCAACATTCGCGAACAGTTGTTTCGATCATATGCGAATGAATTTTTGGCGATCGTGCACAAGTTCTCAGGCTAAGGAGATGCTAACAAGAATAAGTTACCCATGAAAAATAAATTCGTTATCGAACCAAGAAAGAAAGAAAGAAAGAAAGAAATAGAAAGAAAAAAATTGATTTAATCATCGGTTTAGTCCATTATCATGACTTTCACTCTTGTACGATCGCGAAATAAATAATGACGAAAAATGGCATGAAGAGTAAAAGGACTGCGTTAGCTATCTGTATGACGTGCTCCTTTTTTATGATTTCATCTATCCGGGATCTGTCGTATATGCATTATTAGACAGTCTATAAGGTCAAACGCTGAAACTTTCTTCCCTTTAAAAAATAAACAACAGTGTCAGGCTCTTACGGACGTCATTCGACCGCTTCCGGTTTCCTTTTTATCTTTGCTCTGCCTCGAGCCGTTTTACTTTCGCACCATTATAATACTGCCCTGCTCTCCGCGAGTATTATATGATTGTCGGAAGCTCGAGCGGCGCTCGCAGGTCAAAACACACTTTTCTTTGTTTCTCACGCGCGAATGGGATTAGTGGAATAGAAATCTACGATTTTTACGTATACAGGTGTACTCGTTGAAAATCAATGAGCTCTGCTCGTATCGATAGTAGTAAGCCACTCGAGCAACAATTGCGCGGCAAATTTCATCCTCCCCTCTTCTAATCAGGTGGAAGGGGCTGAAACTTAACGTACGACATCGCGTCGGAGTATATTGTGTACTGCGAGCGTATGTATGCATAATAGAGGCGATGCAAATGCGCTTCTCTTTGCTTACGATCTTTCTCGCTCTCCATAACTCGGCCCTTATGAGCTTGTACGTATTATCGATTCGTCAGCATAGAGAAGAAACTATAATAGGCATGCGATGCTGCTGCGACGCCTATATAGGCTGGCATGACCTATTTACAACGATGCGCTGCTGCTGATGCTGCAGGGCAGCAATCGTGTGCCAAGACCTTATATATACCTGCTGCTCTTTTTTTTTCTGTGCGCCATTCCGAGTCGGGTCGTTGACCCAACGTGTATATTGAATTAGCCTTTTTTTGCTCGCTACTCGTAAAGTGGGCCGAGAGAATGACTACTCGCTTTGCGCGGAAAAGACTTATTACGAGTACAGACAATCCAAGATTTGGAGTAGAGATTAATCGCTCTCAATGAGTTCGCATAACAATTGAATGAGGAAGGCCGCGAAATTTTAAAATATATGACCAAACGGATCAGACTGCGATGGCCAGCCGACGAAATGTTTGTCAATAGTCGCGGAATAGTGCGGCGATCATAGATAAATGGAATAGCGATGTCGCTGAAGAAGGAGTTGCAAAATTTGGGCTGCAGCTCGTGCGGCAAGCCGACCAAGCTCATCCCGGCGCCGAATCTCGAGAGCATCGTCGACAACAGAGTCGATAATCCTGTGCAGTTTTTTCGAGTCGGAAAGGTTAGATTCGACCGCTTTGTTATTGTACAGCGAGTGACGTAATTTTTTCATCGCAGAAACGCGACGAGGAGGCGGCGGCCTTTTTGCAGGATGAGGCTGCCCGCCAGCACGCCAAGAGATTGGAAAAATTACGAAAGGAGGGAAAGAAAAAAGTATGCCTCATCGGCAAGCAGCAGGCGGATTGCCTGGAGAGACTGAGGAAATTCGCCGAGAGTGCGCCCGTGACTGGACTGCTTCCAGTGAGTTTTTTCCTCCAACGTGTACATCAGCGAGCCCGCGAGATGATGCGTTATTTTTTTCACGTACACGATCTTGTTTCGTTGATAATCCGTCGCGTCGCGTCATCCAGGCTCTCTGTTTGTAGCTCCGTCCGAGCTCGAGAACTGTATAAATACTGAATTTTCAGTAGGACTGGGAAAACGCCATGCGCAATACCATATCGCAGCGTCTGCGGGAGAAATTCCAAGAGCTGCTCGAGGCCCAGATGAGCGAGATCAAGGAGCGCTACTACGACGATATGCGCAGATTGAGCTTGCGGTGCATTTTGAACGACGGCTCGGGCGACTGTCTCGGCTTCAAGGATCCACCCTTCAAGCTCAAGGGAAAGACCGACAATTATCCGAAATTTTTATCCAACATGCACCTCTTGGAGTCTCGATTTTTTCTCTGGCATAAAGTGCTCAGGACATTGCTGTCGAAATCCATCAGCAGAATGCCCGAGTACTTTGTCGATTTTAGCACGTACCGCGACAAGGGATTCATCGAGTTCAAAGAGTGAGTCTCGATCGATTTTCCTTCTGGTCCCTTGAAAACTCGAAAACTGAGCTCGGAAAATTTAGTTTTGTCGAGATGAGCGACGACGATATGAAGAAAGGTACGGTGCAGATATCAAAGTACTACCACGCCGACGCGAGCAGGCTCATGAGTCCGAAATCGCGAGCTTATCGAGATGTGCCGTTCAACAAGCTGCCGTCGTTTATCCGATGCTGCGATCGGTTTTTCGCGCTCAAGCTCGTCGAGCGCATGGACGCGACGATGGATCGCTTGCTCGACGTCATGCGAGACCCTATGAAATCTCCGTTACTCGGGGTTAGTTACCTACGGCAATAATAAACGATCTTTCCAATTGATTATCCGATAAGTGTGTGTGTTTTTTTTTTCGCGCTACTAGTTGACCCTCAAGTGCGAGAATAACGACCTGTTCGTGAGCCCACCGATGCCAGAAGTCAAAGAGGTTTTTCACTCGTTGCTCGATCGAATCGGTCAATTGGCTCGCGACTTGCCGTCGATGGAGGTAGCCGCGAAAGTCAAGTTCGACGCTCGGGCCGCCGATTATCCCGAGTGGCGGATTCACGAGAAGCATCGCAAGCTCGCGGAGCTGCTCGACGCGGCCTACGCGCCCCTGGAAAAGTACGTCGAGGCCGTGCGGGAAAAGTTCAAAGGCGTCTTCGACGTTAAGGCCCAGGACGCGCAAGTCGAGAGCATCGTCGAGAGCAAAGACTTCAAGAGCTGCCTCAAGCAGTTCGAAAGATTCAATCGCTCGGTCGCCGATGTGCACGGCATGGTGAGTGCGAATGACTGATTGGCGAGCCGATGCGATTTGTGCCTCGTGTTGCAATTGAATTATCACGATTGCAGACGAAAAATCAGTACTTTACTAATTGCAAGCTGTATCAAGAGGAGGCGAAAAACGGCTTGAAAAAGTACACGGAAGAGGTGAGAAAGAAGATAATAGGCGACTTGGTTATGAGGCATCAAAATTATAATCTGAGCATATGCGATGAATTCGAAGCGATAAAAAAAGAAGCCCTCGATATTCCCGCGGAAACAGGCCCGCTGCTGGAACTTGGTTACGAAATCACATCAACTTGCGTATTAAAAAATATCAACGCAGCCTAATCGAGCTTGATTATTCAACAGGTCGAAGAATGCTCTATATTCAAACGGTCGGGCTCGAGGAGCTGCGCGCCAAAGTCAGCCAGTCACTCTTCATGCTCACCGCACTGTTTGCCCTTACCCTATTGAAAAAGAATCACTTGAACCTCAACAATCGAACGATCAATTGGTTCTCCGACATCAAGGATGTTTTCGAGAAAAACGGCACGCTGTACGAGCAGAAAAAATTCGAGCTCGAGGAGCGCCTGCAGAACAGAATCCTCGCCCTCAAGAAGCCCGTGGAGGACATGTTCCCGACCATACTCATGCTCAACGGCATGGACGACGCGAAGCGCATCGGCGAGTACATCGAGTTCATGCGGACGTTCGTCCGGGGCCTCGAGTACATGGACGCCAGCGTCAAGTGGATCAACTCCGAAGAGGATCTCTTTGGCTTCCCGCGCTCGACTTATCCGCGAATCGACGAGCTGCGCAACGAAATCATCTCGCCGTTTTACCAGCTCATTTCGAAAGCCTATCAGTGGCAGCGAGATGTCGGCGTCTGGCTCGACGGGCCCTTTGAAAATTTGGACCCCGACGTCGTGGAGAAAAAGACCGGAGAGTACTTGCAGGACTTTACGAAGATCGGCAAAGCCTACAAGACCAAAATCAAAATGCAGTTGGCCATGAATTATGAATATACGTGAGTATGTTTTTCGCTTTTCCCGACATCAATGACATTCGATGAACGGCGAACTCGTAGTTTTCCAGGTTCGGTCGACGACCCTGATCCGATGCAACACCCTGCGCCCATGAAACTATGCCATCAGCTCCTCGTCGACGTCAAATGGTTCAAAGTACCGGGTGGTCATTTTTTACGCGAATCTAACAAGTACCAAAAATAAATGCCTGCGTTATTTTTTCCCTAGAATTACGTCCCGATGGTACAATGTTTTTGCAATTCGGCTCTACGTCAACGGCACTGGGACGAAATGTCGGGCATCGCAGGTTTCGATCTCACGCCCAATGCCGGCACGACGATGCGCAAAATTATCGGCATGAATCTGAGCGACAATATGGAACTGTGAGTGCCGTTTATATTTTTAGTTTTTTTTTCTTTCGATAAAATTGAGTGGCTTCTATTTATGCGGTGTACAGGTACGAGCAGATAAGCGTTGGAGCCACCAAAGAGCTGGGTTTGAAAGAGCAACTGGAGAAAATGGAAATCGAGTGGAACGACGTATTCTTCTCGACGATGCCATTCAAGGACAGCAAAGTGACCATACTGACGGGCATCGACGACGTTCAGGCGATGCTCGAGGAGCACATCGTCAAAGTTCAAGCGATGCGAGGCTCGGCTTTCGTCAAGCCGATCGCCGACGTAGTCAAAGAGTTTTACGAGCTACTGCTGAGAATTCAGATGACCCTCGACGAGTGGATCAAGGTGCAGGTGCAGTGGATGTACCTCTTGCCGATATTCTCCAGCAAAGACATAGTCGCCCAACTGCCCGAAGAGGGCATCATGTTTGGCGAAGTCGATGGCACTTTCCGCAAGGCCATGCAAAGCGTGGCCCGCGAGCCTCTGGTCCGAGAAACAGCTGGCTCCGTAAGCTCCCTACCTAGACAACGTATTCTTTGCAACAATACTCTATGCAACAATACGTAACAATGTCCCTTTCAGGTAGGTCTCTACCAAGCCATGAAAATGTCCAACGAATTGATGGAGAAGGTAAACGACGGCGTGTCGAATTACCTCGAAAAGAAGCGGCTATTTTTCCCTCGATTCTTTTTCTTGAGTAACGATGACATGCTCGAGATACTATCGGAAACAAAAGATCCATTGAGAGTTCAGCCGCACTTGAGAAAGTGCTTCGAAGGCATCGGAAAACTGGGGTATTTCATCTTCGGCATAGAACACTGTACGTCATTTTGCCTACACGCGTAATGGTTTTTTTTCAGCTTCAATTCCGACCTCGAAATATATTCCATAATTTCCGACGAGAAGGAAGAAATAATGATTCACGAACTGATATCGACTGCCACTGCTCGAGGCTGCGTCGAAAGATGGCTCGTTCAAGTACAGATGTTTCAATTAGCTCTCGACAGTATCTAATCGAGTGAATTCTAATGTAAATCAAAATTAATCGATCAGGTGGAGGAGCAAATGGTCGTGTCGGTGAGAGAAGAAGTGTCGATGAGCTACCGCGATTACGAATTGACCGATCGCGTCGACTGGGTGCGAACTTGGCCCGGTATGGTGGTGCTGTGCGTCTCGCAGATATACTGGAGCATGCAGGTGCAGGACGTGCTGGTGACTCACGTGGCCTCGGCCATGCTCAATCTATACCAGAAGCTCAAGAATCAAATCATCGACGTGGTGAATTTGGTCAAAGGTACAAATTGGTTCTGCCGTAGGTACGACTCGCGAGTTCCGTGGCTACTTTTTTGTTGCTTCGTTCGACAGGCGAACTGTCGAAGCAGAACCGGGTGACGCTCAGCGCGCTCATCACCATAGACGTGCACGCGATGGACGTGGTCAAGCAGCTCATCGACAAGGCCATCGTCAGCGAGATGGACTTCGAGTGGCTCGCCCAACTGCGCTACTACTGGGAGGACGACGTGATCGTTCGAATCATCAATGCCAGCGTGCCCTTTGGCTACGAGTACCTCGGCAACAGTCCGCGCCTCGTCATTACACCGTTAACCGACAGGTCTGCTGCACATTAATATGCCGTGTAAACTGGTCGCGACTCGAGCTACGGCGATGCATTACCCTCCGCGCGCGCCTGTGCAGATGCTACCGGACGCTCATCGGCGCCTACTCGCTGCATCTGAACGGAGCTCCCGAGGGCCCCGCCGGTACCGGCAAAACCGAGACGACCAAGGACTTGGCTCGGGCCTTGGCCGTCCAGTGCGTCGTTTTCAACTGTTCCGATGGCCTCGACTACAAAAATATGGGCAAATTCTTCAAGGGCTTGGCATCCTGCGGTGCCTGGGCCTGCTTCGACGAGTTCAACCGGATCGAGCTCGAGGTCTTGTCCGTCGTGGCTCAACAGATACTCTGCATCGTTCAGGCGGTCAGAGCCGGTGTCGAGACTTTCATATTCGAGGGCACCGAGCTGAGATTGAATCCGAGCGTCTACGTCTGCATCACGATGAATCCCGGCTACGCTGGCCGCTCCGAATTGCCTGACAATTTAAAAGTACTTTTCCGTACCGTGGCTATGATGGTGCCGGACTACGGCATGATCGGCGAAATTTTCCTCTACTCCTCGGGTTTCACCAACGCCCGAGTTCTGGCCATGAAAATCGTCACTACTTACAAACTTTGCTCCGAGCAATTGTCCTCCCAATCTCATTACGATTACGGCATGAGAGCAGTGAAAACCGTCCTGACGGCAGCTCAGAACATCAAGTTGAAATTTCCCGAAGAAGACGAAACCATACTTATGCTGCGTTCGATCGTCGACGTTAATCTGCCAAAATTTCTTGCCCATGACGTGCCACTGTTTCAAGGCATCATATCCGATTTATTTCCTGGCGTTACATTGCCCTCTCCAAATTACGATATCTTACTGAAAGCCGTCGGTACGGTCTGCGCGAACAAAAATTTGCAAATGACCGATGGTTTTATTTTGAAGATTATTCAGACGTACGAGATGATGCTCGTTAGGCATGGATTTATGTTGGTTGGAGATCCTTGTGGAGGTGAGATACTCGTACGCCGACAGAGACAAAATTGGACAAGAGTTTCTGACGAGTATTATTTTTTTCGCAGGCAAGACTACGGTGCTTCACACGCTGGCTGCAGCATTGGCTCTTATGCACGAATGGGGCGACGAAAACGGAGCTCCGACAAAGTTTATGACGATCAATCCGAAATCCATAACGATGGGTCAGCTTTATGGTCAATTCGACCCAGTCTCATCCGAATGGACGGATGGAATCTGTTCGGTGGCTTTTCGAAAGTACTGCACCGAAGACACGCCAGAGAGAAAATGGATCATTTTCGATGGGCCGGTTGACGCAGTTTGGATCGAGAACTTGAATACCGTTCTCGACGACAATAAAAAATTGTGCCTCACGTCCGGCGAGGTCATGCAGATGACCGGTGTCATGTCCATGATTTTTGAAGTGATGGATCTGCTGCAAGCGTCGCCAGCTACGGTGTCGCGCTGCGGCATGATTTACATCGAATCCCACGTACTTGGGTGGAGGCCCATAGTCAAATCTTGGATCGATACATCGAATCCCAGCTGGAGGGAGAATCACGAAGAGGTTATACAAGCGTTGATCGATTGGCTCTTCGATCCTTGCTTGGAATTCGTAAGGAAAAAGTGCGTTTGCACGCTTCACGCTGGTCAGATCAACCAGATTACGTCGACTCTGAGCTTGATCGAGATGCTCATGAACGATGCCGTCTCGATTAATGCTGGAACGCCGTACGACGCCAACGTAGACGCCTGGCTTCAAGCTGCTTTTTTCACAGGCATAATATGGGGAATCGGTGGTACTCTTGACATCGATTCTCGAAGTAAATTCAACGAGTTCGTTTTTTCTATTTGGCGCGAAGAAAATCCCGACTATCCGGTACCTCCTGAGATCGTTGACACGATTCCTACTCCGAACGAAGGGATGATTCACGACAACGTTTACATATTCAAAGGTAGAGGAGCCTGGAAGTCCTTCAGTGAGATGGTTAAGCACGAGCCAATCGTCGAAGTCCAGAGTATTGGGCAAATGATCATACCAACGATCGATGTCCTCAAGTATCAGTACATGTTTCAGTTACATATAAAGCACGGAAAACGTTTCCTTCTTTTCGGCAAGACGGGAACTGGCAAGAGTTTTTACATTCAAGACATGATGGTGAATAAATTGAGCGAAGATCAAGTACTGCCGAATTTCATAACGTTTACCGCGAGAACTACTGCAGCCAACACCCAAGAACTTGTCATATCGAAATTGTTCAAACGTCGAAAGGGACATTACGGGCCTATTGGCAATGCTCAATGCGTCGTTTTCATCGACGACGTCAACATGCCCGCCAAAGAAGTTTACGGCGCGCAGCCTCCGATCGAATTGTTGAGGCAATTCTTCGACCACGAGCAATGGTTCGATCTCAAGGAACCCGAAGTCGTTCGAATTTACAATACCATGTTCATTTGTGCAATGGCGCCGCCTGGAGGCAGTCGCCAGGAAATTTACGCAAGATTCTTGCGCCACTTCAATCTCTACGAGATAAGCGAGTTTTCGAACGAAAGTGTTTTTCGTATCTTTTCGACTATTGCTCAAATCGGCCTCAAGAGAAGAGGATTTGCTACGGATGTGAATAACACCGTGAACGCCATTGTAAACGCGACGATGTTCATATTCGAAAAAATACGATCCGAGCTCCGACCAACGCCGATGAAGTCTCACTATTTGTTCAATCTCAGAGACATTGCTCGCGTCATGACGGGCTTCGTCATGATCAGAAAAGAGTCGGCCGAGACCAAGGATAAGCTCGCTCGCGTGTGGGTGCACGAAGTTTTAAGAGTTTTCGGCGATCGTCTGATCGATTCGGACGATTCAAAGTGGCTCTTTGGACAGATCAGAGAAACCACGGACAAAGTTTTGCGCGAGAATTTCGATGCTTTGTTCGAAGATTTGCCCAAGTACGGCAACAAATTGACGTATGATAGTTTGCAGCATTTACTGTACGGCAACTTCATGGACCAGGACGCACTTCCCGAGGATCGAAAGTACGAGGAAATACTTTCGATCGCGGACTACAAAAATGTAGCCGATATGTGCTTGGAAGAGTACAACAGCATCAACAAAAGCAAAATGGACATAGTTCTTTTTAGATACGCTCTGGAACATTTGGTCAGGATATGTCGAATTCTGGTCATACCATCTGGAAGTCTTCTGATGGTGGGAGTTGGTGGCTCTGGTCGACAATCGCTCACCAGATTAGCTTCTAGCATCGTAGGTTGCAACATATTCCAACCAGAGATAAGTAGTTCCTACGGCATTAACGAGTGGAGAGAGGACTTGAAAAAAGTTTTGAAAATTGCGGGAGGCCTCGGAAAAGACTCGACCTTTCTCTTTACCGAGGGTCAGATCAAAATGGAAGCTTTTCTGGGTGACATCGACGGTCTTTTGAATTCTGGAGAGGTCCCAAATCTCTATACCGTGGAAGAAAAGCAAGAAATCGTTGAATTAACGAGATTGGCAGCACAAGGTGGAAATAGAAATTTGGACATTTCCGTTCTGTCGATACTTCGATTTTTCGTCAACCGTTGCAAGGAAAAATTGCACGTCATGCTGTGCTTCAGCCCGATCGGCGAGGCCTTCAGGATGCGGCTCCGAATGTATCCTAGTTTGGTCAATTGCTGTACGATCGATTGGTTTCAGATATGGCCAGAGGAAGCTTTGGAACAGGTCGCTTTGAAGAGTACGACATCCATCAACGTGGACGAAGACGTACGAGTCAATTCGGTCATAGCTTGCAAATATTTTCACACTTGTGCCAAAGAACTGAGCGAAAAATTTTACAAGCTGCTCGGGCGAAAAACCTACATTACTTCGGCAGCATTTTTAGATTTGATCAAGGTTTTTGGTATGCTTATGAAGGAAAAGCAGGACGAAGTTACTTTGGCCAAGTAAAATTTTAACAACATTGATTATTATCAATAAAAGATCTGCCTACATTGTAGTTTTCTTTCATTTTTTTTTCATTTTAGGGAACGTTATGTCGGTGGTCTTGAAAAATTGGAATTTGCAGCCGAGCAAGTTGCCCAAATGCAAGTGACCTTGACATCTTTACAACCTGAGTTGCAAAAATCTGCCAAATTAACGGAAGAAACGATGAAAATAATAGAAAGGGAAAATTTGTCGGTCGAAAAAGCGACCAAAGTCGTTAAAAAAGAAGAGGACGCGGCTCAAGATCAAGCCAAAGTGGCAGGAGCCTTAAAAGCCGAATGCGAAGCCGATTTGGCCGAAGCTTTGCCTGTACTCGAGGAAGCAATTGGTAAACATTAACATAAAAGAATAAGGTGCTTTTGCTATAATGTACTCAAATTAGCAATCGCTTTCAGCTGCATTAAATACTCTCAAGCCTGCGGATATTACTTTGGTAAAGTCGATGAAAAATCCTCCGGAAGGAGTAAAGCTTGTCATGGCCGCAGTCTGCGTTATGCTAAACGTTCAACCCGATCGAGTTACCGATCCGAATACGGGTAAAAAGGTTCTCGAGTATTGGGCCCCAAGTAAACGCATACTCAGCGATATGAAATTTCTCGACTATCTCAGAGAGTACGACAAGGACAATATTCCAAACTCAACGATGCAGGTACTCGAGACGCTTAATTATAATTATAACAATTTAAAAATGCATATTTTTATTCCTATGACGCTAGACAATAAAAAAAGTTTACTTGACGGACAAAAATTTCGAGCCTCACAAAGTGGCGAAAGCCTCGCAAGCAGCCGAGGGTCTATGCAAATGGGTCCGAGCCATGGTACTGTACGACCGAGTCATCAAGATCGTAGCCCCGAAAAAAGAAAAACTCGCCGAAGCCGAGCGAATGTTCGAAGAGACGATGAATTTTTTAAACGCCAAACGCAAAATGTTGGCTGACTTGAATCTGAAATTAGCCAAGCTGAACGACCAGTTAGTGAGGACGATTGATACGAAAATCGATCTAGAAAATCAAGTGACGCTATGTCGAAATAAGCTCATTCGAGCGGAAAAATTGATAAGGTAAAGGTCGCTTTCGTGCATTTTTTAACTCATTCCTCAAACGATTGGCAGGCATTAGCGTTTTCTGACGCGAATTGAAAATCAATGTAGTACTCGCGAGCGACCTAATTTTCATACGAAAGGGTCAACCGATTAACTTTTACGAATTAACTTTGATACTCGTGGGTTTTAGTCGCGATTAAATTTGCGTCGTGCTCGTTTTGTTTGGTGGATCACAGCGAAACGCGCAGAGTCGTACAAGTCGTTAAAAATGTAAATGAATACACAAAAATAAAGAAAAAGAAAGTGTTTTCTTTCGGCTTTACATCACTGTGCGCGACCTATTTATATACTTTACATGCAATGCCCTTAAAATAATAAACAACTCTCGACACTCACGAGCTGCAGTTCAAGGTAGCGCATACTGCACAGGCTCGTGCACACGCAAGTCCGATAGTACAAAAGCTTTTGTTGTTTTCAAGTGGCTTGGGTGGCGAGAAGAGCAGATGGACCGAGTGCGCGGAGAATCTCGAGCTCGTCTACCAATGCTTGCCGGGCGACGTGCTCATCTCCTGCGCCATGATCGCTTACCTCGGTCCCTACACCAATGCCTATCGACTCGAGAGCCTGGAAAAATGGCTCGATTACGTCAGACAGCTGAACATTCCCCGCTCCGAGCATTACAATTTCGTCGACGTTCTCGGCTCCGAGATCAAGATAAACTCGTGGAATATCTTCGGCTTGCCGAGGGACTCGTTTTCCACGGAAAATGCCATCATCATGGACAATACGAAGCGATGGAGCTTGTTTATCGATCCGCAGAGTCAGGCCAACAAATGGATAAGAAGCATGGAGAAGCAGCACGAGTTGGAGATCGTCAAGCTCACCGATAAGAATTACATGAAGATCGTCGAGCAGTGCATAGAATTTGGTAGGTAAACATGCTGATTAAACACGGTAATTTACCCGTTTTATTTATCCTTTTAATTTTTGTTTTGCGTCGTTTTCGTGGTCGCATCGACAGGCAAACCAATTCTGCTGGAAAACGTTGGCGAGGAGCTCGACGCAGCTCTGGATCCTATTCTGGCGAAAAATATTTACCTCGTCGCCGGCATTTGGTACATTACCTTGGGCGAGGCGGCTATCGAATACGACATGCGGTTCCGCCTGTACATCACGACGAAACTGCGCAACCCTCACTACCTGCCGGAAGTATTTAACAAAGTGACGCTCATCAATTTCGCCCTGACCATCGAGGGCCTCGAGGATCAGTTGTTGGGCATCGTCGTGGCGGCCGAGCGACCCGACTTGCAGGAGAAGCGCGAATATCTCATAGTGCAGGGCGCGGCGAACAAGAAAGCTCTGAAGCAAGTGGAGGACGACATTCTGCGCACTCTATCGATCGCCGGCGCGTCGATTCTCGAAGACGAGGAGGCCATCGAGATACTCGACTCGTCGAAATTACTCTCGACCGAGATAATCCGCAAGCAAGAGGCCGCGAAAGAGACCGAGACGAAGATCGAGGCTTTTCGCCAGAGCTACCGGCCCATAGCCAAGCACAGCTCGGCGCTTTATTACACGGTGACGGATTTGCCGAGCATCGATCCGATGTATCAATACTCGCTCGTTTGGTTCATCAATCTCTACAAGATATCGATCGAGACTGCCAGCAAGAGTCACATACTCGAGAGGCGATTGGCCTTTTTGAGCAAAACATTCACTTACAATCTTTATCAAAACGTCTGCCGCTCATTGTTCGAGAAAGATAAGGTGAGTGGCGGAGCTTTAGCTTTTTGAGCTTTTTTACCCCTTCGGCGTTTATCGTCTGTATTTGTATCTCTTTCGGCAGTCTATTTATTCCTTCATCCTTTGCACGACGATACAACAAGCAAACGGCGAATTGCCGCGCGAAGAGATGGGCTTTTTCCTCACGGGTGGTATCGTTCTTCAACCGACGACGAGCGAAGCCAATCCGTGTAGCCATTGGCTCTCCGACAAAGCCTGGGACGAGATCAGACGCGCACCCAACTTACCGTCGTTCAAAAATTTTACCGATGAATTTATCAACCCAGCCAAAGCTAAAAAATGGCAAGCTTTTTATGACTCGACGAATCCCGAAAAGGAGCTTTTGCCCGTGCCTTGGCAAAATGACCTCACGGAATTCCAGAAGCTCATAGTCATGAGAATGATTAGACCCGACAAAGTCTTACCCAAAGTGAGTTGTTGCTCGCAAAGTAAATTACGTGAATCGTTCGAATTTTAGCCGATACATCGTTGCAGGTGGTTCAATACGTGCGAATGACGATGAACGAGAGCTTCGTGACCCCACCGCCGTTCGACATAGCCCGTTCGTTTGCCGATGCCAATTGCCTCATACCTCTAATTTTCATCTTATCTCCGGGCTCGGATCCGATGAGTGCGCTCATCAAATTTGCCGATCAGTCGGACTACTCGTCGAAATTTTTCTCCATCTCGTTGGGGCAGGGTCAAGGGCCGATCGCTCGCGAGCTCATCGAGCAAGCTCAAGCCGACGGCTACTGGGTTTGCTTACAGAATTGCCACTTGGCCGTCTCTTGGATGGCTGAGCTTGAGAAGATATGCGACGATCTCGATTGGACCAATACGAACATGAATTTTAGGCTTTGGCTAACGAGCTATCCGTCCGACAAGTTTCCTATTACTGTCTTGCAAAACGGCGTTAAGGTGAAAACATTTGATCGATAAAAATTTCATAAATCAAGATAACGAATATAAAAACGAGAAATAATAATAATAATAATAAATGAAAAGATGACAAACGAGCCACCTACCGGAATCAAGCAAAATCTTATGAGATCTTACACTTCTGAGCCGGTAAAGGATCCAGAGTTTTTCGACGGCTGCCCAGAGAAAGACAAAACTTTTACGCGATTACTTTATGGGCTCTGCTTCTTCCACGCGGTCGTTCAGGAGAGAAGAAATTACGGGGCTCAAGGCTGGAACATACGATACGGTAAAATCACTCGGTTTTAAGCGGACAGGCAAAAATATGCTCAATTTATCCTCGCCCAACAGGTTTCAATGAATCAGATTTTCAAATATCGGCGCAGCAACTGCAAATTTTTATCAACGAGTACGACGAGGTACCGTACAAAGCGATTCTCTATCTGACCGGTGAATGTAATTACGGAGGCAGAGTGACGGACGACAGAGATCGGCGTTGCCTCAATACGATTCTCAATGATTTTTACAACGACAGCGTGGTCAGCGACAGCGATTACAGCTTCTCGGAATCTAGCCCCGAGTATGCGCTGCCGCGAAGGTAATTTTATTTCGAGGCATCTGCCAGCGAGTCGCGCGAACAAATAATAAATGCGCAAATTAACCAGATTCGAGTACAAAGACTACATCAAGCAGATCGAGTCGATTCCGGACAATCCACCGCCCCAAGTTCTTGGACTGAACATGAACGCCGGTATCACTCGCGACCTCGAGATCTCCAAGAACTTTTTCGACTCGCTTGCTCTGCTACAGGTGCGTATGTCGTGCTGCCTACTCGCGAGCGCACCAGCTTGACCAGTCTCTCGCTATATACGAGCGTA
This sequence comes from Trichogramma evanescens, assembly GCA_902732785.1. Classification (NCBI taxonomy): domain Eukaryota; kingdom Metazoa; phylum Arthropoda; class Insecta; order Hymenoptera; family Trichogrammatidae; genus Trichogramma; species Trichogramma evanescens. The sequence goes on along the minus strand of CACVKI010073376.1, from coordinate 46,091 downwards.
GGGTGGAGCGAGCATACTCGACGCATCGAAACAAGACGAGGTACTTTTGACGATGAAGGCCGACATATACGACCGGCTGCCGGACTCGTTCGATCTCGAGGAAGCTCAGAAGGCCCATCCGGCCTCGTACCTCGAGTCGATGAACACCGTCCTCGTGCAGGAGATGGAGCGCTACAATCGGCTGCTGCGCGAGATCAAGACCTCGCTGAGTCTGCTGGAAAAGGCCGTGAAAGGATTGATCGTTATGACGCCCGATCTGGAGGTAACGTATCGGATGCGTGTGCCGAGCTAATTGCATTGGCCTCAAGCTCGCATCTCCACACAATGGCCCGCACCTACGCAGCGTCGCAATTTTTTTCTTTCTTTCTCGCTTTTTTCCACAGACTCTCTGCGCCCACATGCTGGCCAACAAGATTCCACCTTCGTGGCGACGAGCGAGCGCCTACCCCAGCCTCAAGTCACTGATGGGCTTCGTGCAGGACTTTATCGAGCGCATGAACTTCTTCCAAGATTGGTTCGCCAACGGCAAGCCCGCGGTATTCTGGATCTCGGGCTTCTCGTTCGTGCACGCCTTCCTCACCGGCGCGGCGCAGAATTACGCGAGGAAATACAAGATATCCATCGATCTGCTGGACTTTGACTTCCAGGCCTTGCCGTACTTCACGACGCAGCGGCCGCCCGACGACGGCGTCTACGTGCGAGGCATGTTTCTGGCCGGCGCCAGGTGGGACCTGAAATCGATGCGGCTCGACGAGGCGCTGCCCAAGCAGCTACACGACCAGATGCCTCTGGTCTGGATCAAGCCGTGCATTCGCACGAGCATCGAGCCGAGAGGCCGCTACGTTTGCCCGCTCTACATTACGTCGGAGCGCTTCGGCACCCTCAAAACCACTGGCCACTCCACCAATTACGTACTCGATATTCTCATCGATACACATTTGCCGGTGAGCCATTGGATCAAGCGCGGCTTGGCGCTGCTCTGCCAGTTGGATGACTGAAGCTACTTGCGATCAATCAATTTGTTCATTTTTCTAATGCGCCAGAAAACATTATCCTGGCTTTGGCATTGCTACCAGTAATAAATATATATATATCTAATGTATAGTATTATTATCAGATGTTTCATTGAACGTAACTCTATTTCTGCGTCAAAGTAATGTTTTTCTACGAAAAATCTGCAACGTCCTCGAATGATTTATTAATATCGTGACTAAGCATCAACACCTTGTACGCTCGCAAATAAATATTTTTTACCTCCGGTGAAATCATAGGATTATTATAAATATTCTGAACTCGTTTACTCGTCTGTTCATTTCTGTAGCTCGAGCACATAAAACCGTTGAACGCAATTTATTTATCAAAAAGTCGGTAAATTATTCATTGCGAGCAATGTCAAACTTTTTTTTAGTAAAATTTCTCTTTGAATAGTTTGGTAGGGCTCATTAAAAATAATTAGATATTTATAATGCACGAACTATCGACAAACGTGCTCTTATATGCCTTTTTTGCAATGTTGAATATTAAAAAGTAAAATATTCCACTTTAGTTGACAGCACAACTATAGCAAAGCTCTAAATCGCAGTTCATAAGATGATTGCAGGAGCAAGTCTAGCGTATAGGGCGGACTTTTCGTTCCGCAAAAACTCGCGACTCGCCTACTTTTAAATTTTTTGAACATTACCTGTACTCCAAGCGCCATATCTTTGAGAGTCACTGGACAAATAAGGAGTTGCGCGCGCACTCGGCAGAAGACATAGACCATAAGCAGTGCACAGTGACACTTTTCGGCATTTCATCTCATATCTGTCGGACAACTCCCGGTTGTTCGCTCTCTGCAAGTAATAAAGTGCACCATTTACACTGTAATCTGCTTCTTGATTAATGTAAACCTATTATGAGCATATTAATCATGAAGGAAAAACAGTTGCTCTAGTGACGTAAGGATAAAATTGTAGATAAATTTGAAAAAATAATTCACATAACTGAATCTTTGATAATTAATGAATTAATTATTGTACGACTTTCGTGGAAAAAATGTCTTCTTTGCTCCGTTCATGATTGCAATTTTTGTATTGTTAAGCAAATGCACAGGTTATTATTAAAAATGTAAGGTTCTTGAAAGCTCTTCAATTCTCTTTAACGATCAGTGTAGCAAATCCAAAAGAGGTAACGAGTTTATCATACGATAAGAATCGCAAAAATCGAGAAGCTGCTGAAATGCACGAGTACTTTGATTCGAAGGAAACGCACATGAAATAGCTATTAATTCTGCGCATGATTGTTTCATACAGAGTACATAATATAATAATGATGATAATAATAAAGGCTCGAGTGTGTAAGTAAACGTAACATTTTGTACGTGTGTATGTGTGTGTCTGTCAGTAAGGGTATGTACATATGTAGAGAAACATTATCAATCGACTGCGCACCACTGGCTCTATTTGACTCCGTCTCTGTTGCACTCGTTTTGCGCGAGCGTGTGTGTACGAGTGCGCGCGCGAGTGTAGACTCACACATAAAAGAGGCGCACGGACGGAGAGCTGGAGCCGCGTTCCGGAGTCGGAGCCGCTCCGGAGTCCGGAGAGGGGCTATATGCGCTCGTGTGAGAGTCGGGCAGCACATCAGTTTACACAGTATCGCTGCTCTGGCAGCCAACGCGCATCGCTCTCACTCGCTCGCTCGCCTTTACACACCAATTGTTGTTAGTATGCATATATATTTACATGTCCATACATTACAATATAAATAGTAGATGACTCGAGCGGGAGGAAGAGCAGTGGTAGGATTTAAATTTTTAAATCACCAGTGCGTAATGTGAGCCTCGCGGGCGTGTGCTTGCCTCCTGTGTTGCTGTGTCGTTCTGTGTTTTTATTTGTTGTTTTTTTCAAACGTGCGGGCATCGACGCATTCGAATCGATTCCCAGCGTCGAGCAGCGAACAAGTGCACTGGATCGAGTGATCCGTGAATAGTGCGACAAATTTTTATGCCGCGATAAAGGAGCCGTAGGAAAAATTTAAAAAATCAGGAGGCATCTTTGGCCTGTGCATTACAGCAGCAGCAGCCCCGCCTCCCTCTCCCACGGAGTGGCATCGACAGTATAGTTATATATCGTGGCACAGCAGCAGCGGTGTTGCAGCACCAGCAGTCCAAGCGAGTTTTATGGAATACTCAGCAGAGTACGATTCATTTATGTAAATTAATCGTTTTTTTCCTCTCAAAAATTTCGCTCGTATCGTTTCTACGCGCTAACAAGAATCCTCGCGACTACGTGTGTGCGTAAGTAAAAGCAAGTGTTCAACTTTATGCGCGAGTGTGTGTGTGTGTGTGTGTGTGCGAGCGTTGTGCGAAGGTATATATATATATATATATACGTATATGCGTGCTCGGTGAGAGCGAAATAGAGAGAAAGGCGTGTGCCGCCAAAAGCAAGCACAGCCAGGGCTCCTCTGATCAATGAACTCTAGCGGCGCGGCGCGCTGCGCATCTTTCTCATGCCTCGTCGTGCTTCAATCTATGTATATCCGAGACTGTATGTTAAACTTGGCCAAATCTTCCAAGGAAGAGAGAGAGAGAGAGAGAGAAAAAGAGATCGAAAGTTTTTTATTTCCATCTTTTTCCTAAAAAATAGTCTGCGATACACATATATACATCGATGCGATCATCGAAGCTATACGCAGGTCAGAGCTCGCTCAACTCTGACTCTCTCACTCTGCGCGTGCTTTTTTGATATTTTTATATCTACGTCTTCGCAAGGGTCGGCTTTTAACGAGATTATTTTTCTGACATTAAGCGTTCTGACTCGAAAGTATTGGATTTTGTTTGACTATCAATATAGGATCGCACTCGGCATTCGCGGGCATCCATTTAAATTACAATGCGAATATACAAATCAGATTAAAAGAGATAAAAGCCCGAATGTAGCTTTGAAAGTTTGTGTTTTTTATGCTTTCGGGACTTATTATAAACTGTAAAGTTTGGCGGTCCTGAAAATAATACAATTTTTATATTGAAAACTTTAAAAAAAGCAAGTTTCTCAAAATGTCAATGATTATTTCCTAGCATGCATGAACTTTTCAAAAAGAAAAGGTAATTGATGCAATCGCTTTGATTTATTCGCGGATTTTTTCATTTTAATGCACGAAACAGCTTTGTTTAAATCATAAATTTCGAGTTGGCAAAGTTCACGCCCGAGCAGATAACTTTTTGAACGATAGAGGGCTTGTGGCTATGCTTAATGAAATTCCACAACAAAAATGTTCGATAGTAATTTATGTCGTTCTGAATGAATTCTCACACCCGACGACGAGATCTATTTCAATATAGTAGCTGGATGAACTTTTCTTCAAGTAGGTCAGTCAATAGTTCAAGTAAAAAAGACAAAAGTTTAACTTTGTATTCAAGCCCGTTTGGACGTTCACTACAGTATGATGAATTAAAAAATGTATTCCGTGTACACATATATCGAGCGTCATTCTTTTTTTTTGAATACACTCACGAATACACAAGTGTACGCGGACGCGTTACATAATTTATGTACAATGAAATGGGTTGACATAAGAATGTGCCTGAATATTTCAATTATATTTTATGAATTATGTGCACGAGTAACAAGTTCTTTGATAGGAAAATATGATCACATCAGGGCAAATTGTAGATAAAACTTTTTGAGGTAGGAATTCTGCTTAGAGATTGAATTAAAGAGATATTGTTTTACATCTATCAAATCTAAATTTGATGGAAAAAACATGTAATATGTCTCACCAGTAGCGGATACGTTTCCGGTGAAATATTAATCCTCGTACCATAAATACATACATATCACAGGTTTGGGTCGCACTGAGACATTATATTATATTTTACGCTTCAGCAAATCGAATAAAAGTAAAAGAACACTCACGGTTTTATTCTTACATTGCATTTAAAGTTAAAATAGATGGGATAGTAAAAAAAATACTCCTTGTACAACGAGCGTCCTCGATGTATAAAAATATGTTCAAATTGTGAGAGGATACTATCGGTTCTGCGGTCCAATTTTTCAATACTATCAGTGTGTCACGCTTGTCATTCTTCGATGCTGTAGAAAAAAAGCATATCCAGTCGTACTATTCAATAACAAGACATCAGCCAGCGCAAAAAATACACAAATTTTTAAAATTACTTTTAATGCGTTTCATATCTAAGGTCAATTATTGAAGAGAGACCGAGCTACGCGCATGAAAAACTTGTAGACTTATAAAGTATTCAAGTGCTAAATATAAAACATTAGAAAGAAAACCATTACAGATGAATTAGCTTTTTTCTTTGTATTATACTGAAATTGTTGCAAAAAATGGTTTATTATTTCAAAGTAATATTTATTAACTTCAGTCAATGTCTTGAAATCTAGTTATAAAAAGTGTGTATAAATAAAACAATTTAAAATGACATCTCATAGGTCGACCAACTTTTGACTCGAATTCAAATAAAAAAAAGCGAAATTCACGTCGAAAATTGAAACTATATAAAATTGAATTGCAATAAAAGCGCGCGATGCGTGTCAAAAATTGTATGAAAAATAAAACAACAAAGTCATACCTCACCAGTTGTGCTTGTAAAAAGTTTTAATTTTTTTTGCATTTTTTACAAGAAATACTTTTTGAAAATGCACAATCAAACGGGAACTGAAATACCGAAACTGATCAGAAACATAAAAAAAACTATTCATCCAAGACAGTCGAGAAAAATGTATACAGAAAGTGTCTAATTTCCAATACCTTGCACTTTGAGTAAACAGATTCATGACACTTGCGCAGAGGATCACTTCATGATTCATGCACTTACAAAGAGGGAATTTTTTTCTTGAAAATCTGACGTATCACAAAAGTCTTGAATGTGCTTCATAAGTTGGTTAGAGTAATAAACTACGGACAAAAAACTTCCCAATTAAGGTGTTGAAGGGCATACCTACTGAAGGGCGATCAAAATATCAATTTCCAAACCATTTTTCTTCTATTGATTCATTTATCATTGATGTGTAATTTTTTTTTACAAAATTCTATGATTATCTATTCTATTTTTAATTGTTCTTAACCACGTGGTAAATTATTGTACAAAAAATGATTCTTAACAAAAGCTCATAAGATTTTTCTAATCAGCTCAGCCATTTCGGAGATAAATTGTTAGCCATTTGAAAATATTTCACTTCAATAAAAATGTGTTTTAATATCCATAAAAATTGATTTATTTGACTATTTTATAAAAATTCTTATAGTTATTAGAACATTAAAATGTATAAATAGATTACTTGTAGATTTTTAATTTTCACTGAGCTTACATAAGAACGAAAAATTTTTTAAGCATGATTCAAGGTAATATTTAATTTCCGCATTTATAACACGTTATTAAATGGTCAATTGTCTTCATTTCTTACTGTTGACACGAAACTTTTATAACAGCTTATTCTTTTTTTAAGAACTCTTAATAACGATAGAAGTGTTGAGTAAAGCAAATGAGAAATACATTTATCTTTCTATATTAATTATTTCATCATAATTACTTCCATGTAACGATTCAAAAATTCAATAATTTGAAATACATTTTAATGTAAAAAAAATTTCCAAACTCTACATTAGATCCAATAAATTTTTATCACAAAAGATTATCTTGAACCAGTAGAAAATCAAATGGTCGATTAATTATGAATATGAAAACAAATAAGGTATTATACAAAATTAATTTTCAAAACGAATTCTAATATGTAACGTTATTTAGAGTGGATGATTTCACGTATGAAATACGTTATAATACCAATGTAATCGTGAAGGTCTCTTGAACATCCCTCATATGATATCCATGTGATTTTTATACCGTCATAATAAAATTTTAATATGTGATAGCACAGTAAAAAAAGTAAATGCATTCAATAGCATATTGAATTAAAAAGACCGAGTACCTTTCGAATAAAGTTATTGTAAATACATAGGTTTTCCAATGTAGAAATACCCCTGAAAAATTCAACCATTCCCTTCGAATCGATTTTTCGCGACAGACCTTACGAACCTACTTATATATTACAAGCACATTGTATGTATGTTACGAGTGCCACGTTGGAAAAATCGATTTTCTTTGTATTGGGGTGTGCCTCGTGCTCAGATTTTTTTCGACAATCCTTTTAAATACGAACAATATTTGAATTCACAAACTCACTAGTTTTTTACCCATCGTTAATGTATGCATTGTTGATGCTTATTTTATTAAAACTTACCACATGATGTTTTATAATTCATAATAATGTTAAAGAAAAAAATAAAATATTGTCCACAGATGCCAACGTAGAACTGAAAGAAAACAAAGAAATATTCGTCGATGCTCTAGTCCGAGCAATGACGAGAACTCAGATTGGTGCATCGCCGGTTTACGTTAGATGAAGAGTCACTACGTCGGCATCGTCATCGGCGGTGATCGTATTTTATCGAGAAAAAATACGTGATGAGCAAGATGCCACACAGCCATTCGAGCCCAGCGGGTGTCGATGTTGGCGGCGGTGGTAGTCGTACACCACCGGCTACGCCCCGAAAAGCTGGCAAAATGCTAGCTTTCAGGATACAGATGCTCGACGATTCCATCACGATATTTCAAGTGCAGGTAAGACATACAATATCCATCAAGCTGAACTTATCGAGAATAAAATCGACTGAAAACATCTTTATCCGGAAAATTCAGCCCAGTAAAGTTAGATTAATCATGTTGCAGATCTTGCTACTATCTTGCAAGCTTATATCTGAATATAGTCTTAACATTTTTTGCAAGTTTGTTAAATTCACTGATCTACAAATACACTTAATTGTGCTTACAAATCTGGAATCCACGATAAATATTTCTAAACTTTACTCAACTTTTTTTTGACAAAATGATCATCTAGATGTATACAAATCCGAATTCATTCAATTCATTCAATTAGTTCGCAGGAGATTCGTATACATTCAAAAAGGTCAACTAAATTGTGGATTATCAACTCGATTAAAAGCTCATTGTGCTTAGCATTTACATAATCAACCTTCGCCCCTTTTGACCCTCAGTGAAAAGCTTCATAAAATTTGTGTGTAAAGATACGTATCACTCACACTATTTTTATGCAAGCTTTTAATTGTCAATGAACTTTCCAAGCAATCGTAAAATAAATAATTGAAAGTTTCTTCGTTAGATCAAATTATTAAATAAATCAAAATAAAATTGCTATAACGAAAAAGGAATTGAGAGAAAAAGAAAGAGAGAGACAGACAGAGACAGAAATAATCGAGTTGTACAGTAATTAAAATAGAAGCAATGAATTGTAGTTGAAGCAATGAATACGTATAGAGTTCATTCACCACAAATCTGCTTATTTCAGAATTGAAAATGAAAAAAAAGCTGAAATTTTTTTTCAAATTTTGGGGGTGAACTAATTTACCTGGTTTTAAACCATAAAATATAGGTAATTATTGAATCTGATACATTGAAATTTCGTTTTACGCACAGTAAATCATGTTTTATGCTTAAAATTGATTGTTTTTTTATTCAATTTACATTATTAAAAAATGAAAAATGTAGCTAGGGATATTAAAAATGAATTAGCAATCCGAAGCCAGTGATGTTTAAAATTATTCAAAAGTATGATTAAAATCAAAGACATTTTTTAAATATATACTAAAAAAAATTAATAAACAATAAATCAAGCATAATGCTCTGCTTCGCTCATGAAATTATGCAAGATCAAAATCTGCCTGTGGCAAACGCAAATTCTAGTTGAGCTACTTTTGCAACTTCGTACTCGCATTTTGAAGTTCACGAGCGCGAATCATATACCAAAAAAAACAAACACTCGTGATGAATTGACTTACTTTTTACGTCTAATTTACTAGCACTGAACATCGTAGGAGTAAAAGATCGCGAGACTAAGCTCGATATATTGCTTGACGGAAACTGTGGCACACTGCACATATAAGCACCATACATAGCACAGCCCTTACTCTCGAGTGGACTAAGGCATCAGGATGACCTCAGTTGCAAAGGCCCAATGGCGTATCATTGCCGCATATCTATGTTATCATTTTGTGCTCGCGTCCACCAAAATTGTAGCTTGTCACAGGCACATTTTCCTATTTTATCGATACATAACGTGAGCTAAGTAGAGCATTCTTCTAGATACAATATTTTTTTTCTTTTGGAATATGAGAATCTTTTTAAAAAAATGTTCAGGGCCCTATGATATATGATAATTATAATAAGGTTAGTAGCGTATAAAAATGCATGGCATATAAAAAAAGAATTGATTTTTCGATCGGGACATGCCACGGAGGTGACATTTTGCCCACATATCTCGATGGAAAATCTAAGTGGTACTAAACAATTGAAGTTTTTCTGTGCAATCAGGAAGAATACAACAATATTGAATGAATGACCTACATAGATTCATTTGCGTTGGTTTAAAAACATAGCGTATGTGGATTTGTAATAAACAGATTTGCGTAGAATGAACCATGAACAAAATAATTGTCCATTAAAGCAATAATAACATAAAATTTGAAAGGAAGAAACAAGTAGTTGGAATTTGTTCCACTATAAACTCTTTTATATCCTATTGTTTGTCACACGAAAGTTATGTGTCCCTTGATGAGTTTGCTTGATGGATTGATGGATTTTGAGAGCAATATCTATAATTTATGCGTTTTAATGACTTTTTAATGATTGATCTACCCATCATAGCGATATAAACGGTACAGGCGATTTTTTATCTCTTTTCGATGAGGATTAGATGAATAGAATGCAATTTAATTGCGATGTTATTAATCTCTATCAGTATTTCCGGGTCAGTGATGAATTATAATCCTCGTCCCTTCAAACTTGCAACGAATGTGTGCATCAGCGATATATTTTTTATTCTCGCGTGTAAGATCGAGGTTATATGAACTATTAGAGCAGATGTAACGCATTGGTTTTTTTATCCTCAAGTTTACACCTAGGTAAATGATAGTTGTATGTAGCCTGTACTATTTTAGATGATTACCTTTAAGCGCGTTGGGATACGAATAAAGAATTTCTCATTGTTTTTCAGCAAATACATTTACTAAGTACATTTACGTTTTTGCAGGCAAAGGCACTTGGACGGGTACTGTTTGATCAAGTATGCAAACAACTGCATCTCTTAGAAGCGGACTATTTCGGTCTCGAGTATCAGGAGCCCAATGGAACGAAGGTAGGTAAAAATGTCATAATTCATCGTTTACTTGGCTCGCCGAAAAATGACAAATTCCAAACATGTTATAACGTATCCTTGGCTTACACGCTCGTATTACCATAGCGTTCATAGGTGCACTTTCTCCTCTTCGTGAGATTGCACCGGCAATAATAATTCGTACATCGTCCATCAGAGTTGCATACAGCATCGAGCATAACATATTTTTGTTGGCCTTTCAGTACTGGCTGGATCTCGAGAAACCAGTTTGCCGACAAGTGGGGCTGTCGCTGGTCGACCCGCTCCTCAGGTTCTGCGTCAAGTTCTACACGCCCGATCCAGCCCAGCTCGAGGAGGAGTTTACCCGATACCTGTTCTGTCTGCAAATAAAGCGCGATCTCGCTCAGGGTGTACTGTCCTGCAACGACAACACGGCAGCGCTCATGGCCAGTTATATAGTTCAAGGTTCGTCCGAGGAATTTTTCAATCTCCAACTCGTGACGCGTTTACGCGCGCGCCTTTGTCTTTTTTTCTCGCTTCATCGAATAAGCAGCTTCAAAATTGCGCATCTTCCATAATATGCGCGCGTGCTCGAGCTATACTCGTACATTCGAGTGCGTAAGCTAGATATCGTGCTTTATGCGATCTGCGCGCGCAGACGTCTTGATTAATACTCCAATCCCATCGCGAGGGGATCAGACAATTGGCTCATTGTCGCGCAAGGCCATTGTGAGCATTTGGCTTTCATTATTATAAACTCTCTCGGCCGCTTCGTATACGGTCTCTCCCGAGAGCTGCAGCTGAACTGCGCGACCATAAATTATGCGGCCATCTATGTGTGTGCGTGTTACGCTGCAATTTCGTCGCATTACATGATGAATCTAAAACTCTCTAGTCCCGACTAATGTATCGTTTGTCTTTTTGGGTTTTTTTTTCATTCACAGCTGAATGCGGTGATTTCGTCATCGAGGACTATCCTGATCACACGTATCTGTCAACCTACCGATTCATGCCACATCAAAATCCCGAGATCGAGCACAAAATAATGGAGAACCACAAAAAACACGCGTAAGTTTATAAAAATTTCCACGCGATGCTCGAGCTGCGTTCAACCATAAATTAGCTATCGTAGGAGTTGAGGCTCATTACCGTGGCCTTGATCGGTCACTCGCAAAATCGGCTAATAACAGGAAGCGGCTCGAGTCTGCACATCTATGAACGTAATCGAAACGTTGTTTTTGCTTTTCGTCTCTCTGCAGCGGCCAATCGCCAGCTGAGGCGGACTTGAATCTATTGGAGACGGCAAGACGCTGCGAACTATACGGAATGAAGATGCATCCTGCTAAGGATCACGAAGGAGTGCCGCTGAACTTGGCAGTGGCGCACATGGGAATTTTGGTGTTTCAAGCCTCTACTAAAATCAATACCTTCAGCTGGGCAAAAATACGAAAAATTAGCTTCAAACGAAAAAAATTTCTTATCAAGTTGCATCCCGAGGGCTATGTAAGTTCTCGCAATGGTACAGTAACTGGGCACGAAACATTGACATCGTGTATCGGTTCACAGGGTTATTACAAGGATACCGTGGAGTTTTTCTTCGACGGTCGCAACGAGTGCAAAAACTTCTGGAAAAAATGCGTTGAGAATCATGGCTTCTTCCGTTGTTCAATAGTCAAACGAGTTACGCGACAAAAAACTCGCGTGCTCAGTCGAGGATCGTCATTTCGGTATGTATATCGAAGCAGCTCAAAAAAATCTATAAATTTTTATAGCTGAATGATTATTAATCATTTCTTCTCATCTTACTTCCAGGTACAGCGGAAAAACTCAGAAACAGATTGTTGAATTCGTTCGTGACAATTACGTGAAGAGACAGACGTTCCAGAGGTAAGCTATTAATGGCAAATATCGCAACAAATTGTTAAGGCCGCTTCGAAAGTTTAATGTTGATCAAACACAGTATATATAATAATAACTTTGGTTTAATACTTATGTAACGGGTTTTTTATAACACCTGAGTGATTTGCTTTTATATATTTTATCTCATATTGTTCTTTATAAGTACTCGAGTAGCTAGTGCATGAGTTTGAGTAATGCCCTCCACCCCTTCACTTCTCCTGCTGAATTGTATCATGACAAAGAATTAATTTCGGACTTTGTACATTTTTACCCAACAATGATTTCATCTTTGAAAATAGCATAATTTTCGGTCTGTTCTTAATGAATCGGATGTACTAAACACTTGTTCATACTTAAATTAACATCCTCAGTAATTTTGTTTCTTGTAATATACGTAATTTTAACTTTGATTTTAATACGATTTTTCACGTTGCACTTACAACAACATTTTGTTTGTTGTTTTAAAATTTTGAGAAACTATTCATCAAACAATCAATATATGATTTACAAAGTATTGACTTTTTCTTGCACTGTGTGAAAATTGTGTGATAAAACGTCGTTTTCACTTATATTGTTATTTTATTCCTCTTATTGTTATTCTTTATTCTGCATCACACATGATCATTCTGATATATACGTTAAAAACCTGTTATCGATGTCAGTGTTGCCTGCCTGGAACAAAAAGGGTGGCGGGAGTCAGGCTCACCATCAGGCACGATTTCAATACCCAAATAATCATGTTCCATATGCATAAGTAAATTTATAATGACTTCGTGATTTACTTATCCATATGTACCCTCCGTCAATTTTTAAATTAACATTGTTATGTTTGAAGTATATATAAAGAACTTACGTATTCTCTTTCTCAATTTCACACTAATTACCAAAAAATACATTCATTCTTATTATACGATATTGAACCTTCATTGCTCCGATTCTGCATACATCAATTAATTGGCATATATATATTCAATCTGGCGACTATAATGATAATAATTATAGCAAAAACGAACCTTATGATTGTTATTGTTATTATCATCAAATCACCATTCACTAATTTTACATTTATAAATATGTATAATACAATAGCCTTCGATTTTCGATTTACATGTAGTTGTGCATATATACTATGTACTCATTTTCACAACTTGTTTAAAAAAACTAACTGTTGATAAAACTATTGACCAAATTGTGGTTTGATACTTCAATCATCTATATAGCAGTAGTTCGATAAAAATATATAGACTTTGAATTTTCATAACTTTTTCACTCACATAATTTCCATTGCAAAACCCCGTAATGAATCTTTATATTTACTTCGTTACTTATACTACGTCATGTAATATTTACTAGTAATACACTTACTTGAAATATTTTTTAAAAAATCATAAATTTTCTTCATGGTCATCCGATCTGTCGTGACTTAAGCATGAGGATCTTATTTATTGATTGAAACATTGTATGATGACATATTTTACAGAATGAGGAGGGTTTGATGTAGCTAATAAACCAAAAAGTATTATTAAAAAACCAAAACAAAAGCAAGACTTGTGTTAGCCTTGTTAGGTCTGATGCTGAACTTGACTCTCTCTTGCTCGCAGGTCCAATTCGTTCCGGCAGACTAGCAGTGGTAGGGCATTTCAGGGCTCGGAGGGGGGAGGCTATCGTGGAGCCACATCGAGCAGCTCTCTTATGGGTAGCTCCAGCATCTCTGCCCACCCCCTCCTGCCCCTCGGCGATCCTTGTAAGTACCATCATAGAGAGAGCGAGAGAAAATATAGCAAAAATTGAGCAACAACACCAAACACTGAACACTCAACGAGATTTCAGGAAAAAACGCTTCAATTCCAAGTTTTAATTTTTGTTTATTAATATTTTTCCTCCAGTATGTAAAAATTTAGTTTTATTTCAATTTTTTTGATAACTTTGAACAGCTATTAATTTATCTATTTTAGTGAATTTCCATCGAGTTCTTTGGTTTTTAATTATATTAATATTCATGTAAATAATTATAATTTGTTGCCGTCTAGTAGTGTAGATTATAAAGTAGCTTTTACGTAGATACATCGATTGGCTTCTTAGTATATGAATAAAAATAGCCAAATAAATCTCTGAAAATTAATTTAAATCTTAAATAAAAAAATTTAATTGAGGATATATCTCGTTAATTTCTATGAAGTAAACGTCTAGAACCGTAATAAAAAGTAAGAAATTAATTCTGAACCATGTGATTTTAGCCCTGGAACCAGCTCTGTCTCTGTCATGCGGTTCGATGACGCTGGATTTTCCGATGACTGCGACGAGTGCCTCGATAGCCGGGATGACTCACCGACGCGACGACACAGCTACGTCCTATCGGACGCTCACCTCTATCGACGTACATTCCCCGGCTATGCCCTACAGCCAGGCCCAGGTAGCAGCATCTCATACTGTCAACCACCATCAGCCGCAGCAGTTGCAGCAAGCCAGGACTTCATCAACAGGTCGTATCAGCCCCTCTAACAGCAGTCCCTCCGAATATCCGGAATCCAGGCCCGTATTATATAAGTATTCCTGGCAGCGATCTGCCAGCTGTCGCGAACTTTATCTTATTAACTCTGATCATGACTCGGATCATCATTATAACGATGATTACGACGGTATTCTTGCTCGTTCTCAAAGCGCTTCAAGCACAAAACCTCACTCGCTCGATCGAGACTCTGTGCCTGATAAAATTTATAGTAGCTCTTACCCTGGTGCATCTTCCGCCGAGTCAGGACACGACGGTTCGGCGCACGCTGGTGATCTTTCTCATGACGATCTGTCTCACGACTCGTACGAGTTGTTGGAACGCGAGGCTGAGTTCGAGGATAACGAATCCGTCTCGAGCGCTCACGATGATCGCGATCATCAGAAACAAATGTCGGATCAAAGCGACGAAGGCATAGAACCAGAAATGTTCTTCATGGATCCCGAAACCGAGTCCTTTGTTAAGACTAAATCAATTAGGTCTACAGATAAGCAATTATTCAAAAACGTACTTACGGACATTAAAAATTCTAGGGGTACCAAGCCCAATGATCGGTACATGAATAATACCGTATCGCAAACATCGGTAGATAACGATTTCATCATTACTGAGTCGCGTATTCAACGGACGAATACTAAAATCGAAAGAAAGTTTGAAAAACGACACGCCAATTCGGTGGACGTTGCGCCAACTTACAAGCCGGATCCCCTTGTTATGCAAGTTCAACAACAAAAAGTCACAGTCCTTAACGAACTAAAAAATCTTAAACCTAAATATAAAATCACTCACGTTGATTCTGAAGTATTAAGGGATGAGGGTATCATGAAACCAAAATCGCGAATCGACGATGATGTTAGTCCAGTTGATTTGAGTAGGGGTACTAGGCAGAATCGAAGCAAAAACATAGACGATAGAAAAAGTAGAGAATCAGAAATGATTTCAGACAAGTATCCATCAAAAATGCATGAAAAAGAACGGAAAAGAAGCGATAGAGAAAGTTCACGTAGTCGTCGAAGTATGGAGCGAATTGATTCAAGGGAAACGAGACACTATGCAGAATTAAGACGCAGCTTGGAACGTCTTTCAAACAGACGACAAAGTTTTGAACGGTTAGATTTTGAGCGAGAAAGACGAGCCAGTTGTCGAAGTGATTTCAGAGATTACAGAGGAAGTATAGAAAAAATTGATACACGCGAATATCCTCGAAGTATGGAGAACCTTGATTGTAGGAGTAGGAAAAAGCATTGCCATCAATCAAGTCCAGGGCGTAGCCCTTCATCGGAATATGATTATAGATATTCAGAAGTGCGATATTCCGGTAGTTCTCGAAGTCCTCGTAATAAAAGTACTGACAAACATAAATCTGTTTTCGACTTTGACCCTGTTGCTATTGAAAGGCTGAGCTCTTTTGAAAGGTACGAGATTCATAAAAAAGAAAAAAGAGCCGAAAAGAAAAATAAGGAAGAGAAAGAAAGAAAAAATCTTGAAAGCAATTACGCTCGTACAGATTATAAAGAAGTTATACATATAAGTGACAGAAGTCAACATGGTAAACCAAAAGAACGAGATGATTATGAGAGTTTGGAAAAGGCAAGAAGGGA
This sequence comes from Trichogramma evanescens, assembly GCA_902732785.1. Taxonomy (NCBI): domain Eukaryota; kingdom Metazoa; phylum Arthropoda; class Insecta; order Hymenoptera; family Trichogrammatidae; genus Trichogramma; species Trichogramma evanescens. The sequence continues at coordinate 29,889 of CACVKI010073376.1, read as the reverse complement.
AGCAGAACGTCGTGAAAAAGAACGTCAAGTGAGACAAAACATTGAATCCAAAATTGATTCATTAATCAGTGCCCCAGTTGAAAAAGAAAATTTGAAAACCAAAGCAATATTTTCGGAATACGATCCAAAAGTAGTCGCTGGAGTCGTTGTTGGATTCCCAGATGATCCTTCATCGCGTAGCCATTCACCGATCGAGAGAACTAAGAGCGATCCCAATCCTACACGACAAAGATTAGGCTCCAACAGTAAAAGACATATGCTAATGCACCAAAAGTCGATCGACCTTACGCCAGCTGACTCAGGTGATGAAGATGCTTTTGCTCCAGATGGCATTCAAGTACGAAAACCTAATGTTGATATACCTTATACTTTACATAAACGTCACGTGATGAATGGTACTGCTTCTCATGAGAAGGCTGATTCTGATGGTTCTAAGCTAGGGAAAATTGCTGCCAAAGTTTTAGCTAAAGATTTACCTAAATTGCCTTTGCAACCAGTAACTGATGCTTCTTTTGTTGATTTGACAAAACTTACACCAGATCAATCTCGTAATGTTCTCCCAAGTCCTGAGAAGAAAGTTCTCAATACTAGTCCGTCGACTAAACTGAAAAGTATCTTAAGTTCAAAATTATCATCTAGTATATCACCGGATAAAAGTCCAAAAGTAAGCCCTTCAAAAAAATCATTGGGTAAAGAATCGTCCAAATCAAGTTCTTTAGAGTGTAAGGAAAAAGGTGAATCTTCTAGAGCAATAGGGCCTAAATCTCAAAGCTTAGATAAAAAATACACTAGATCACCAAAACATTTATCTCCTACTGATCCTACAGTCTCTATAATTTCCGTACTTGAAAAAAGACGTTCTCCTGATTCTGGTTCAAGAAGTCCAAGCTTATCGTTTCACGAGATCGTAGGGATGGAAATCAAAAATGAAATTGAGCGAAGAGAAAAATCAAAAGCACGTGCAGCAGAAGAAGGTTTGAAAATATCAGATAATATGGATAATGTACCACTTCCAGAAATACCAGATAAATCGAAAAAGCCACCTATTCCCGAGAAAAATATTGCTACTGTTCGAAAACCGAGTAAGTTAATTGTTACTGATTATTCAACTGATGATCCTGGAGAACTTGAAGGTCGAGTATCAGGTCCAACTTCGCCAAAACCACCTCCTTCGCCGAAAAAATCAAAACCCAAAAGATTAGATAAACCAAGTATTCCAGAAAAAACTAAACAAATTTTAGATAAAATTGAATCTAAATGTACTACCATGAAAAGGCCAAAAATAATTGATACAGGTCAAGATGATTTTGTAGAGCCAATAGCTGATTTGCCCCTTGACGAAGTACCTGTAAAACCTCATTTGGAATTAGACTGCTTGAAAGTCCCAGAGTTTACTCCATTTATGTTGAGACCGCACGGTGAACCTATACGATCTAAATCTTTATCATTAGCCGAAGACAAAGCCCCAATCGATACTCTGCTATCGCCAGAAGCAGAAAACAAAAGTTTTACTCAAGATGTATCTCCCAAAAAATTGAGGAAAGCAAAGTCAGATTTGTGTAAAAAGGATTTCAAAAAACAATCCAAATCTTTAGAAGGGGATAAGCCCCCACTCAGAAAAAGTGGCTCTAGAGAGCTCCGAATTTCTCCTTCAGGTTCACGAATAGATAAATCAAAACTTAAATTAGAGATGCCTCAAGAGATAATTATTATTGATTCTCCTGATACAGTGCCTGAAGTAAGTATAATAAAAGGAAGATCAAAATCAGTTAGTAGATTATCAGATCGATCTTTTTCAAGAGATGATGAAATAAAACCACGTGCAAAGTCCGCTTCTGTAGAAGATGAACTAATAAAAATTGTTAATACTTTTAGAAATGAAAAAGGGAGACCAAAATCATTAATTATTACTAAAAGTATGAGTGGCTCCGAAAGAAGAGATTCTTCAGATAAAGTGTCACCAAAACGATCGGCCAATGTTAAAGCAAAATCTGATTTCTCAAAAATATCTCCTAAGGTATCTCCAAAAGTTTCTCCCAAAGTTTCCCCAAAAGTATCACCGAAAGTTTCTCCAAAAGTGTCGCCAAAAGTATCACCGAAAGTATCACCAAGGACTTCACCAAAAGTTTCACCAAGACAATCACCAAAAGTTTCTCCAAAAGCATCTCCTAAGAAAAAAATAATAATTGGCAGTCGAGATGTAAAATCAGACAACATTATCGTAATTGAACGAAGTGATATTTCAAAACAAAAAGAAAGACTTCAACAGAAATCTCAAGAAATGAAAAAGGTAAAGCAACAAACTTCTGATATTGTCAAACAAGAAGAAAAACCTACTGAGACAAAAAAAGATAATGTCGACCAGAAGAAGGAAACGAAAAAATCTCCTGTAGTTTTACGCAGAGCTGGGCAAAGTCCTGTTTTATTTGCACGAGCTCGTTTAGGATTATCAGAGGGCAGCGGAATTGGTGCTCTACAACGACAAGGAGCTGCTACGCAGTCGCCCACCTCTCAAAGAAGAGCTAAATCTTTGGATGCGCCAGTTATATCAGTGCATCGATTACCACCAGCAAACGCGTTTTCTAGTAAAGATGACACTGTCGATGTCAGTGAAAAAGTAGAAGATAAAACAAACCAAACTGAGTCTTCGGAAAGAAGTAAATTGAAAAAACACAAACCTTCTCTTACAGAATCTTCATCAAATCAAAAATCTGACAGCACAGATCATACGACGATTCCAGAAATTTGTACAGACTCACACTCAAGTACAGAAGCATCAGCCCAGTATTTAGAATCTCCTCTTACTGAAACTAATGAGGGAGGACCTTCTCCTGATTTATTATTAGATGATGTTGAAACTAAAAACAAAATTATTAGTACAACGATGAAAAAAGAACCTTTTGAAATAAAAGAAGGTAAACAACCTAAATATATTGATCAAAGTTCTGATTCAAATACAGAAGGCAAAAAAGATGTTACAAAGTCTAAATTTTCTCTCAAAAAAATTCAATCAGATAAGAAAATGAGTGAAATGGTGAAGAAAATTGTGCAAGCTGAAAAAATCAAAGAGAAACAAGAATTGGAACAAGAAAAATCAAAGGCCAAAGAAGAAGAGGGAAAATTAAAAACAGAAAATAGATCAAAAGATAAAGATGATGTGCCAAATGTAACTGTTAGCCCCGCCAGAGGTAGAGGAACCACAAGGAGTAGAGAAGCAACATTAACTGATTTTGGGGATTATCCACCAGATGGTCCCGATATGGCTAAATCACCAATCCAAATTTCCATTGAAGAATGTTCCGATGATGACAGAGATCGTAGTGATGTAGGCATAGATCCAGCAACTTATGAAATCAAACCTGGTGAAAAAAAGCGATTAGATTCAGGAGATACTAGCGAGGACACTTTAGACGCTTTAGACACTCAAATTCAAATGCAAGCGATTGGAAGTGGGATGAGCTCTCCAGATTATGGCATGGATAAGCTCGACGAAAAGACTTTGGTTGAAGTTGAATTAACACCAGAATATTTAGAAATGCGAAAAGATGAGGAATATGGAGCTGAAGAACTACCCGAGGATGAGCCTGATGAAAATAAATTAAGTGTCGATAAAAAAGGTCGGTTGAGTACGGAGCGATCTCGAAGTGAAGAAACCAATACTTGGACTCCTGACCGAGAAGATCCAGATTCGAGCTCATGCTCGATTGCTCGACCAATGGGTATAGGGCAAGTGCAACCAATACTCGATCGCCGGGAAATTGCAATGATAAAAGAACAAAGAAAAGAAGCATCTTTAGAAGATGAAAGTAGTAGTAGTTCTGTTTATCATGGTCGATATAGACCTGATCTTGGAGGTGGAACTTGGAGACATTTTCCACTTGAAAGTTCTGGTAGTTCAAGTTTAGAGGAAGGTTGGATACCACACGATGATCAACTGCAATCCCAATATGAGGATGCTAACTTACCTGGAGAACCTGGTTTTCAAGATGAGTTAACTGACATACCGGGTGGTTTTGGTCCTTATCCAGTTCCTGGACCAGAAATTTTAGCGAGTTATGGCGCTTTTTCACTATCGAGAACTTTGTCTAGGATATCTGAAAGATCTACAACTTCTGAGCAGGATAAAAGCGATTTGGAAGATTCTTTCAAGCCTAGCTCTAGATCTCCAAGCCTCGATGACGAATCGTTGATATCTAGTGACCATCAACCATCTCTTTCATCTGATCCACCATCAGCAGCGGCTATATTTTCTATGTCAGAAGATCGTAGAACTTCTTCAGAACTGCCTGAAATCCCTATTGATGTTTCTGGTCGAGAGGATGATGGCAGATCTCCAAAAAGTCGTAGAACGAGATTGAAATTCCAAAACTCTGAGGACTGGCCATCACCACCAAGTTCTGATATGTACGAACCTCCCATTGTTAGCCACGTCGAAACATTTTATATGGAAATAAAACCAGAAGAAGCTGTTAAAGTTACAGTAACTGACAGTACAACTGATACCCCTGAAGGTCAGCATGGTCACAATAGTGATTCAAGTGATGAAAATCATACACTTCATGATGATTTACAATCTACATTGCTTGAAGAAAGTTCATCGGCCACTATTGATGGTACAGTTAGAATGGTTGTTAGACCTCGTTCTAATTCACATAAAGGTTCCTCTCATAGCGAAGACACATCTCTCACGGGATTATCAATGTCTGAATGGTCAAGTTCGACAACGACTGTTCGACAATTCTGTCAGTATTCGGGTACAAAATCGGACGATAACTCACTTGCAGATTTGGGTGCTTCAATATCGGATTGGTCTGGCAGTACCACTATCATTCCTCAGCACTTTTATTCTGTCATGAGCGGAGAAAAAAGTCAAAGTGATACAACTACTTCTGAAAAAAGTGAAAAGAGTATGAGACCTAATTCAAAGTGTCAAGTGATGGACAGTCCAACTTATCCTGAAGAATCTGAAACTCAAGAAGATAAACGCTTCGATTCTAATGATGAATTTGCCGAAGCGCGAAAATTTGTTGCTGATCAGTTTGATGAAATGCAGCGACAAGCTATTAACAAAGAAATTTCATCGGCTCCAACCCAGAGCATTGAAATAGCTCCCCCAAGAATAACTCTAACTCGAGGTGAAATCGATGATGATATTGAACGTAATTACGATCTTTTACCAGATATAGTGGACCTTCCTGGAGCTATTCCAGAAGAAGATGAAGATCAACTATATGATAATGTACCAGCCATGCGATATTCCACTGGAGATCACGTTCGTATGGACGTTAACAGAGGCGATAGCTCAGAAGATATGCATGAAAATTATGCTGGATTTTCAGCAATGTCCAGATCAGTAGAAGAAGATTGGTCTTGCGAAGACAACAGAAATATTCCAGAAGAAATTCAGAAAAGACATGCTTTTAATAGAGCTCGTTCGGATCCAATGCAAAATCCAAAACGATGTGGTACCAAGTCGACTGAACGACCGATCGTAGTACCTATTCGAGCTAAATCTACACCCTATTATTCGACCACAAGTTTGAGTGGAGAATCGACTACATCTAGTCCTCCTATGCAAATCAAAGCTCAAATCCGTACAAAAACGCTACCTTATCCGTCAGGTCGAAGTCCTCAGAGTGAAGGAGATACTTCTTCAAGTATGGACAGTCCAGGTCATACACCAGATCGTGGAGGTCAGCGAACAGCTTTCAGAAGAAGAAAGCAGCAAAGAAGACACAGAGTAGTGGTCGATCTTGAAGTAAAAGATGGAAAAATCTGTTCGAGTACAGATTCCAGTTTTGATGTTGCTAGCATACCACCTCCTCTATTGCCCGAGCCAAGCATCGATATAATAGACGACGACGAAGAAGAACTACCCGAAGATCAAAAATAAGCCAATTAATTAAATATTGCAGTAAGCTAATACAATTCACTTTGAGATGATTGTTGCACAGTTTACTAAATAACGAGAATAACTTAATATTCTACTGCAAACATACCTTAATGAATTGAATAATTCTTATTCACTTTAACAAGCAAAGAAAGTCAATCTTATTTAATAGTTTTTAACTTGCCCTAAAGTTCTCTTACGCGTTGGAATTGAACTAAACACAGCATATAAGTATAAATGTTTAAAAATTGCAATCAATTACTATTATCAAAAATTGTAAAATAAAATGATTGGGTATTATTCTCTTTTTTAAAAAAAAGTTTCTGCCTATTTTAAGGAAGAATTTTTCAGTCAAAGCAACATTCTATAACGATATAATGTTGTTTGACATTTCAAATCCTTTCACAGGCACAGGGAAATTGTTCCAATATTATATGTTTATATGAGTAACGACAATCATCGCTGTCAAATATAATAAATTAAAACCAAAGGGAATTTAAATAATAACGATGGTGTATCGTTTGGCTTTTATGAACGATTTCCACTGTAGTCGTTATTTTTTGTATGAATCGAAGGGAATCTCGTAAAAAATTTTTTTAACAAACATTCAACATTCGTTTTGAATACTTTTGTCATAATCAATGATTGATAATGTAGTAATATCTTTTGAAAACGAATAGAGATTAGCATTCAATAATAGTATATCAAAACAATACTTTTTTTTACTTACGTGCCTAGTTTTTATACAATTGTCGTTAAAATACATTTTTTATAAGGACGATGTGACAAATCAGACAGAATGAACATGTCTCTTTTTTACCCTCTTCCACAATCTGTGTTCTTTCGATGAATCGTTGATGGTTTCATGAAGAATATAACTGGTTCTACCTAAAATAGAAATCAGAGAAATTTAAATTAATTTTAATAGGATCGTTAGGTAAAATATAAGTATCGAACTAATTGCTCAAGATAACTTAGACTGATATGAATAATTTTTATTTTAGTTGACTTCATTGTATGAATTTATGCAATTTTCCCAAATTATTGATGAAAGATACCAATATTTAGAAAAGGAAAATCTATAAAATAAATCGATTAACCGTTACCGAGCATTGATCAATATGATGGAATAATTGCGGCACACATTCAGTCAGTTCAAGCGATATATTCGATTGTTATTGTTATAAAGTATCGTTATAAACACAATGACTACTTTCAGCGTTCTGCTAAAGCCAAAAATTCCTCCTCGTACTATTGTACCCTGGAGCCCCATAGAAAAACTTTCGTAATTACTAAATTTTTAAAATTAACGATGTACAGCATTAATGCTTTTTTATTTTTGTACAAAACCATATATGAATTTAATATGTATGTAATAACACCCGTATATATAAGGAAAAAAGAATGAATTGAATTTGCATTAAAATTATCATCTTCGAACAATTTACACCAAAACTTCAGCAGTATTAGAAACCGACTGATATAATAATGATGTATCTTAATAACTCAACGATATCTTAACACAATACTCCATGTAGAATAACATGACGGCGTTGCGAAATTCATAATAATTTTAGCCTTGGACATTTAGGGGAACAAAATTAGTATTACAGTTGTGAAAGGAATTTTCAAAAGAATACATCGACAACTAATTAAGATCTTGAATTTAAATTTTTTCAATTAAATAACTAGATAATACAAAAGTGATGGTCACCGCTTTTTGATATCTTAATAAAAGCCTTTTGTATCCGACATGTCCAAATGAAATGAATTTTTTTGGTGCAGTTAAGAATCGTTTTGTGCATTTTATTTGGCAGGTGGTGGTGACGTTGGTGATTACAACCGCTGGAACTATCAAAACGGCTACGTTAACTCGCCGGCTTGGCACATGCCTTACCGTGTGAACCAGCAGGTCCGTAACGTAATGGTTCACGCAACGCCGGCAAACCTTAAAAACCGCTTCTTACCGCTCGGTACGCCTATCATCTATCCTCGATGAAGAGTAAAAAATTATTGAAAACAGGCACGCACTTAGATATTTTGTCAGTACATCGTTGCGATTATTCGCCTCGATAAATGCCGCTTCCATAGTTAACTATAATCAACTGTTAACGTAATTCTTCAATATTTCGCCCCTCTTCTTTCGTATTGTGTACATGTTACTGTCTTTTTCTTATTATTATCTGGGTATAGTCCGAATATTATGCAACATTTCGTGATTCGTCACATAAATGCATTGTCTGAGCACCATCCTCATCACAATCATTCTGCACTGTATACATATAGTATCTATATATTTAGACATACATAGACAATTTGCACATTTTACGTTATCAACATCACACTTTTGAAATCACTGAAATGAATTGTAGGAATCAAAACTCACATTATTCTCGCTAAACATTGTAATCGCAAGTAGTTTCATTTTCACCCCTTACCCTCATTACATTTTCACTCACAACTTTTCAGCGGCTGACTCAAACAAGTGTTCAAAATAGTCAGTCTCTGATTGTAAAAAAAGTTTAGAGTTCAACATTTTTTAAAATTGAGGTATTGGAAATTGGTTCAAGTTTTGCATAAAATATATGAATAGATCATTTTCATGCACTTGGGTAAACATTTTCAGGAATATTCATTGATTAATTCTCATACAAAACATCATCACGTGTAAAAATATCATGTTTCATCAGATTAAAATCCAAATATTTTTTATATTTTTGGGTAAATATACTTGTACAAACTTACATACTTTTCTCTTCATCTTTGAACTTTTCATCAAATTTTGATACCACAATGCGCCGAAATTTTCTGTGTATTATATTTATACATACTATCTTTAACCCTTTTAGTTATTGAGTATGTAGAGTTGAAAATTAATTGTGCCAATGAAAAGATCTTTTGCCCATGTAACTATCCATATTGTATATTTCAACTATATTTCAAATATTTGAAAACCTGTGAACCATTACGTAGCGCTCCTTTTACAGAAAAGTACCGTAACTCCTGATATTTTCTTTTTCGTAATTCTGAAAAATTAGGGGTTCGTATTTTTCAATAAATATTGAAAATATACTAATTCATCGTAATCGCCAATCACTGCCACTCGTCATGAATTATTCCTCTTTGTCCAATTCATGACTTTTGGATCACAGCTATGTATTTGCTTGTTTTTAACTGTACTTATTATTTTCTGTAAATTATTACGATACGTGAGATTTAAAAAAAAACGTTTTCAAACCACAGCGTGCATTTTAATTATAATTATTAATCTGTATCAGGTACTTGAAAGAGTTTTCGATATTAACAATATATTCTCGCACATATTTTTACTCGTTCAAACTTGATCTCAACGATGACCCAAAAATATTTTGAACCATTGAATTTTTGAACGATTTTTAGACGTAGTAAACTATTTACTATGAGCTCAACGATTTACAAATCATAGCTTATGATAAGTTACATAAGAAATTACTTCTTGTGTATTATTCGTCTTAAACTACTTATACACATTACATAAATGTGAGTGACTATGTATTTTCTTGCATGTGAGGCATGATCTACCAAATTGCTATACATTTAGATAACAAGTATTTCTTAGCTAATTATGACGAAGAGGAAACTTTCTTGAAGAAGACTCTTAATGTTACGACATGATCGGTCGCTTTGTATGATAGCAAAACATTTTTCATGGAAATTGTAGATGCTTGTGTATCATCGATATCCAGCGTGAGAATAATCATAAAGTAACCAAGAGTCTTTTATCGATCAAGTTTAATTTATTTGAAGCCATAGGTCAATGGGCGTTCAAAATCATTGACGCTCTCTTGTGGTATTGTACAAGTGACACTTGAAGTTGTAAATACAACAAAATATTGCAAATGGTCATCTTTCAATCCTGGCATCTTCCAAAATGTGCAAGAAAACTTGTTCATACAAGGAAACTCGTCGATCTTGTTTGTTTATTGTTCAAAAAATTATCTTACTACAGATAATAAAGTATAAGTCAAGATATTCGAAAATTATATAAATGTTAATTTTTAAATTTAATTAATAATATATTTTTTAAAAATTGGTTGATCAATGTAAAGGGATTTTATTGTGAAAAAAGTAGCTTTGTTATTTCAATGTAAAAGTTTTTGTCCATAAAACATTACTTATCCGATATTTTGGGATATTTTAATTACAAGTATACTATCGGCATGATCTTGTTCGAACAGACCAAATCTTAAATGCACGAAGTATAGTTATAAATATGTCAGAAAAAAGGAATTAAAATTTTAAAGTTGAGCAGAAAAAGCTGCAAAATACGAGGCTTGAAATTAGAAAAAAAGATGATAAACATGATAAATGAATAAAATATAGGCAGGTATGTTACACGAACGATATCTTCATTTTCTGAGAATAATTGAATGTATTGAATGTCAGTTTTACTCAGATCGAGAATGTGAATTTATAAGATAACTTTAACAATTAAAAAATCAATGAATTTATATATAACGTAATACTCTTGTTACAACTCTATTATTATATTCGTTGATAAGTTTGTGGTGATTTTCCTGGGCGATCGTTGATTAAAAACAAAAAACTTTATAATAATCAGAAAAAAGGGTATATATAAATGTATGTTATGATAAAATTGAAGGAAAAGAAAATTTCTGAAAAAAAAACTAATTTGAGTTTTAGGGAATCTATAATTGTATATTGATCATTGATACATCTACTTCATATACATACGATATATAATATAATAAATTATATACAAAGTCAGTTTGAAAAACTTATTTTATTAAAAAATATTTATGAATCGGTTAGACTTTCAGTTTTATTTATATTCTCGAATTTTAATTTCTTTTAATGTAAATTACACCTACTTTTACCGTACGTAATTTAATAATTGAGCTTTTTACTTTATTAATATTTTTGACGACTCCTGTTCCTTCATAATTGCTAATTCGTAATCATCGAAATTTGTTATATAATTATACTTTTTGGAAATGTCGATCATATGGATTTTCAATGCGAGTGAGTAAATCACGAACATCTCCACTTTATGTCATTTGGTTTTAATTCGTAGCAGTTGTTTTATATGTTTATATAATTATTTGACGTATATTATTAAATGTAAGATAGATTTTTAGGCGTTTTATGATTTTTCATTATATAGTGAATTCAACAGTAGTCAATGAAGAATTCATACTTAAAGTAGATAATGCTATTTTTTTATTTTTTAATAAATTAGAAAACTTTTAAGTTTAAGTCCCTATCTTATATTTAGATACTTTATTTAAACCGTGTAACCCCCTGATAGTTTCCCTTTTTCATAAAAATATAAAATAAAAATATCTAACTCAATATTACTTTTACAGCCGATGAAACGGATTTCGATAAGCATGAGAGCAAAATCTTAACCAACGGACATCATTCGAATCCACCATCATCTCCGATCAAAACTTCAGACCAAAAAAATTCGGTATCGCATTACAGCAAGCCGTTAACTAATGGAAGTTGGAATCGCAGTACCACCAATTCAACAACGTCTTCGGTAGAACGAATCGTCGCGGTAACTTCACCTGAAATTCCAATCAAACCTGTGAGAAATGGAAGTATCGTCGGGGCCAGCGTTGAAGACATTGACGTGCGAAAAACAAAGCGTTGGCCTACAGATAAAGCCTACTTTATAGCTAAGGAATTACTTATGACTGAAAGAACTTACAAGAAAGACTTGGAAGTTATTAATGTGGTGAGTGCTCCATTTAAAATAAGAGTCCTGTTCCGTCAAGTCTTAGAGGATTCTTTATTCGTTGTTTTCCTTTTTGTTTTAGTATTTCCGTGAGGAGCTGTCTAACAGACCTGAAGGCGAAAACGACTGCATCGTCACTCTTCTCGAAAATTTGTCCGATGCTCATGAACCTTATCTGCGCGACATGGAGGAACGAGTTACACGTTGGGAAAGCAATGCGCCTCATAATATTGGCGATTTTCTTGATAATACTCTGAGAGAGATGTTGCCACTATACGACGAATATATTGAAAATCTCTTGACGACTATTGAAAAATTTGAGTACTTCATGAGAGCAGATCGTGAATTTGAACAGTTGTGCAGAGTTTTCGAGGCACAAAAGTACTGCTATTTGCCGCTGACGAATTTTCTAATGAAGCCGCTGCAGAGATTGTTCCATTATAATAGTATTATCGATAGTAAGTGAACTAATATGTCTTGCATGAATATGTCGTATTGTAATTAATTTTTATTCTTCTACCTCCAGGATTAGCTGATTATTATTCAAATGATCACATGGATTACGACTACTGCATGTCAGCAAGAGATCGCTTAAGCGACACATTACGACGGGCATTGGATATTCTCAGTGAAGCGGTAATTTTTATTTCTCCATTTATTAACAAATTGCACACTTACTCACAAGGTTTTTCCATCTCTTTAGGAAAATAAAGTCCAACTGTGCGAATTACAAAGGGATATAAATGGCTTTGACAGTTTACTCCAAGGTGATCGACGTTTCATTCGACAAGGTTGTTTACAAAAGTACAGTCGTAAAGGCTTTCAACAAAGGATGTTTTTCCTGTTTTCCGACGTTTTACTATACACATTCCGCGTGCCGCAACAATCCACTCAGTGTTTCAAGGTACATGGTCAAATGGTCTTAACGGACATGAAAATCCAGGAAAATGACAACAAGACTGGAGCTGACTTTGCATTCGTCATTCATTGCCTTGGAAATCAGTAAGGCATTGAGATCAAAACTAGAGTGAATTTTTTTTATTCATTCATCTATTCTCTTGTTACAGGTCTCTTACGGTAGCCGCTAATAGCAAAAAAGAAAAAGAAAGATGGCTGGATGATCTGAATCAGGCGATAATGTTGAACGATTCAAAGGAAAGCTCGTCGCAGTACCATAGTAATCTCAAAACATGCGGTACGACACATAACTTACCTATGTCTAGATGAAAACATAAAATCGTACATTTGATTAATTTGAAAAATTTAATAGTTGCTGGATCCAATGACGAGATGAACGAGCAGGGAGGTACCAGTTGCGATATCGATCGGCACTCCAGCTGTGGCGGTGCAAAGGCTTCGCAAAGAAGCAATACTGCGGTCCACGTGTGTTGGCATCGCAATACCACTGTTAGTTATAGCGATCAGCTCCGTGCCTTCCATGTAATTTGATTTTTTTACATTAAATTTATAGCAAACTTCAGCATATTAATAATCATTATATTTATTTTAGAATCAATTAAGTGGATTCTTACTGCGCAAATTTAAAAACAGTAATGGTTGGCAAAAACTCTGGGTAGTCTTTACCAATTTCTGTTTGTTCTTCTACAAATCTCATCAAGATCCATTTCCACTAGCTTGTTTACCTCTGCTGGGTTATTCAGTCTCTCAACCTTCAGAAAAAGATGGAATCAATAAAGACTTCGTTTTCAAATTGCAATTCAAGAATCACGTTTACTTTTTCAGAGCAGAAAGTGACTATACTTTAGGAAGGTGGATGGAAGTTGTGCGAAGTGCAACACAAGAAAGTCATATAACGTCCAACTAGTCTCGCTTTAACATTAGCAAAAGCAAATGCAAAAGAACTATACTTGCAAGATTTTAAGTGTACTCGCAATTCGAAAGTTTCGTTACTTGTTAGTCGTGAATATTTTTTAATGGATTTTCAACGATCACAATGTTTTATAATTAAAATAAAGAGCATAGTCAAAGAGGTTTATGGCAAAAATTATATTATTATAATAGAATAGAATATACAAATAAAATTAGAGACCAATTTGTGCTAATCCAATTAGCATTCGTTTATATACAATACACGTTTGTATGATATACTTGAATTTATACACGTTTATTGAATCGTGATCTTAAATTGAAAAATTATTCACTGTTACAAAAAATTTGTAAACAAAAAAATGAAAATATTTTATTATTAATAATGTAAGTACAAAGATCACCAAGTGATTAGCTTAACCATTATGTAAAAATAATTGTACATATAATAAATTTACTAAAAATCATTTGCAGCAAAGATTATTGTTCAACATTTATTTCAAATAAAAATTATGTAATATATTTTCATAACTTTATTAGTATTATACTTACAAAATAAAAATTCGGGAGTTGCAAAATTCATCCACACATGTTAAAACATGTCATGACCTTAAATTTATCTCAAAAATATTTTTGCATCCAGCTCATAAATGGTAAAAACGAATTTTGATAATTCTGGTCTGAAAATGATCTAACCACTTAAAATAAGTGAATATTTTATTTTAATTTTTTTTAAATTATCACGTGCTTAAAAATTTATAAATAATATCTCAATATAAAAAAATCATACAAGATCTTCAGTGATCGAATTGTCTTATTATTTCCTAACAGTATTTAATATTTAAATAAAAAATGCCCATCAAAGATATTTAGATCTATTTATATAACTTATAAAAAAATCAAAAAAGATTGGGCCGAAAGAAAAGGAACTTTTCTAGGTCCACTAAAAGTCGTAGTATTTTGGTTAAAAACATTTGTAGACATGCATGAATAACATAACAAACTTCGTTTTTCAGCAAAGCCCTTTAATTACAAAAAAAAGCTTTATAAACAAAGAATTTTTCTTACAATAAAATACTTTTTTATGAAACTTTTTAAAGCTGTAATCTGAAAGTAAATTTGATTTTTAATTTAAAACATGCGTCTGAAACTAAAAGGAGCTCATACATATTTTCATTAAAAACTAAAAAAGAAAAATATTGTTTATCCAAAACGAAGCTGAGTTATTATTCTATGTAGTTTTGCCTAAGTTTTAAAGTCTCGTTAGATAATTTTTCGTGGGAAAAATGTACTAAGAAACATTCTCATTCAAATTGCGTTCTAAATCCGCGCAAAGAGATAACTCAAACCCTAGTCCTCAGATTATTTGATAATTTTTCTGAAATTTATAGTAACAATAAAAATAGCCCCAAATTTTCCTTTCATATTAATTATATTAAAATCTATAGTAGAAAATAACATGAACTAATAGTGAAAGAGAATTTTACTGAACAAAAATTGTTACAAATTTAAAATTATAAAATATATTTTAGAGTAAATTCGAAGCTCAGAAATATAGTTTTCTTAATTCTCGTGATATCTTTTGTATTTATTTTGTTTTTTTTTTGTTACTTAAAAATTATATATTCATAATATATTTGGGATCTTCATGTTGTGTGTTTTGGTGCTGATTATTGTGTAAGTTTTTTTCTAAAATATTTAAGATAATAAAATTTGATGAATATTTTTTAACTTAATGGTATTCTTGATTCAAAAACAATTAGATACTTGAATAAGAAAATGCAAAAAAAACTTTATCTTTAAAAACATTTTTTTTTTCAGTTACGAAATAATTTTTTTAATCTTAACATATATCGTTTTTTGACACTGACCCAGTACAGTAGGAAACAGATTTCTATCCGACGTAAAAATGAAAAGTACTAGAAATTAATAGAAAATCTACTAATAAATCACTACATTTTGTCGTTTGATTAATTTCATGAACGTTAGCTAATGTTGTAGCTTATAAATATAATTGCACTGATTCAATAATATCTCTTTGATAAAATATTTAATTCAAAATATTTACAAAAAAAATTAATTCACTTTAGTTAAATGGTTTTTTATCCATTATTTTGAAAGTATTTATTCAAACCATTTTTTGTGCCAGTTTGGTAACACGTTTATGCCAAAATGTAGATGTTGTTAAAGTAACACCGCTAAAAAAATACGTAAACTCTAGAGTACACTTACATGTGCTCTATGTGAATTGACTAATTGATTAAAATTCATGAGAGCGTTTTAAAATACATAAACACTGTAACGTTAATATTGACAAAAGCCGAAATCACCCACTAGTGGATAATTCTCCATACATTTTCGACGAGACTTCTCGGGGAACAAAGAACTTTATATATAAATCAAAATTAGCATATGAACGTACATAGATTCAATCTCTTTCCTTTTTGGAGCTCATAGTTAGGCTTTTAATATGACTAAGATGATATAAGAGATGTTCAATGAACTTCTGCTCCTGCTTGAATTTGCAAACACTGATTTCATATACGTGAATTTTGCGATTTTATTTCATGGTAATCAACCGGTACTTGAAATACGTCATCAATGTGTACAACTGCTAATTGACGATTTTTCTTGGGGACATGTGAAATGCTCTATATTGTACGTAGCATAAAATTACGAAATTAAACGGGGAACTCCACGCACGCACATTTATGATACGTTTGCACGTATAATGTACATACACTATAGTGAATGAACCTTGTAATACTTTATGTATGATAGTTTGCTTGTGCGTCGATGTTTTTTGTTTGAGCATTAACTTGATATTACGTACACATACTATACCAGTAATGATTATCAATTTCATTTGACAACTCGAGTTCCTATATGAATATTATTTATTTAAAAATATAGAAAGACAGGAAAATAATACTTTTCTTCACAGATACAATCTTAATAAGAAATTGAAATCATAATGTGACATTAAAATACAAAGGAAGGGGAGGGGGGTCCATTCGGTGAATTTTAAGCAATAATAATTTTCTTTTGAGTACATAGTAAAATAAATGGATTTATCCATAAATAATATATATGAATATATATGAATAAATAGTTATTCTACGTACATTCAGTAAAATTTTTAACTCAAAGAGCCAAAAAAATAAGCTAGTTTCAAACAATTTTTGCCTATAACTGAAAAAAAGATTAATTGCTGAAAATCTACTGGACCAATATTTTAAAAATTTTTCTCACTGTTTATGTTCATAAAATATAAGGTAATGATTTCAAGATATTCCGTTAAAAAAGATTTTTGAGTTTGTTGCTACATTATCGATTAGAAGTTATAAAAAGAAAGGTAAAAAAAGTCATCATAATTGTTATTAGAAAAAATTTAATAATGCAAATAATTAATTTATCTTAACGTCGTTAATTCATACATTATGCTCCTAAATAAAGTATAGAATATAAAAAGCATCTAATAGGATTTCAGTTATAGTGGTCACTGGATTCTTTTTCGATTGCGTGAAAAATTTACTGTGGCTAACTTATTTTTCATTAGTTTGAGCTAAACATTTAACTCAATATTTTTACAGTAAATATTTATTATGTTTATACTTTATAGATCAATTCAATTTACTACATGTTAAAAAAATCTACTTTTGAAATTCAACTAGGACCCTATCGCCCCCACCTTAATAGAAGAGGGGAGAGTGGTATCTAACAATGCTAGGAGTACAAAGAACTCTGTAAAAAGAAAAAGCCAAAACTGATGATTATGATATTCTCCAATTGTAAAATTAGAACTGCTGTGATAGAATGCTTAAACAAAAATTACATATTGACTATCATAAATCATCAAATGTATGAAATAAAAACAATTCAACACTTTGATTTAAAAAATTCGACGCTTTGTGTTAGTAAATTAACCTTCGCTTGCATTTAGACACTTCGTACGTCATCAGTCACGTATACACGTTAATATTCAAAACTTGAAATTTCGCCTCCTTGGATTTTTCCCACATGTTTTTAAATATCTATATCGTAAAATCGTTATGAAATTGTTATGCGCAAAAGTAATCTCACATGTCATTTCGCCTATATAATTAATGAATACGAAAGTATGCGTAAAAGCACAGATATATCTTTTTTCGAAAGATTTTGGTATATCTAAGTTGGGTCATTTTTAGACATTTATATCAGACGGGAGATAATGAAAAAAGTCAAATTCATTTGTTGCAAAGAATACAAATATTTTTTAAAGCTACTTAATTTTTTTCAATTATTTTTTCGGACTTAGACATCGTAAATTTTTGCGAGTGAAATACTGATTTGAATATTTTTTTGTATTTGCAAAATAATTAGCTAATCTATGACACATTCCGGCTTTTTTGTTCATTATAACTATGAAGTATGATCTAAAATTAGGATTTTCAAAAATCAGAAATGTATCATTTAGTTTAAGATGCAATGGAAAATGAGCTTCTGTCATTGATTATATTAATGTGCAAGTGATATTGAACGACCGATTTGATAGCTCGCTCGAATATCAGTCAAGGGAAGTAGAGCAATGTTTACGTCTCAAGTCGAAACGCATCGATTGAACGAGTAATTTTTCATGCGGCAAAAGTTCAATAAATTAAATTTCGCGTAGCAAAAGAATAATCTGCAACGAATGGTAGAAAAACAAATTGCTTTTTTTTTGTAAACATCCAAAAATCACTTTCACTCAGTTAATGTGTGAGTGAACAATAGAAATTTGCGTGTCTACCTTTTTCGGGCCAAACAAAGGCCTCATCCCTATGTACGCAGATGTTAGATACGTGATCGAAAAACTTGCGTCGACCTTGGGGTAATTCCAAATGGTTGCTTTGTGGTGTCTTTTGGTACAGGCCACATATAAGTATTTACATTGTACTATGGAATAGACAGCTGTATGCTCGAGAAAATCTGAAGCCGCAATGGCTCTGTGTATCGGCTCGGTGGGTTTTTTCGATGGCAAGAAATCAAGGAATCGTGAGTGGGAGATGCGAGCTATAAGTAGCCGGTGTCTCTTGATGATGAGCATCACAAGTCCCTCAGACACCGAACAAACATGGTCCAGTTACGTTTAGTCTTCGGCCTTCTGGCCATTGTTGCTATTGCTCACGGTAAATTATTTACACGACTAAGTCAATTATTTATTTGACACTAGTAATTTTTTTCAATCAAATTTTAATACACAAGTTATAATACTAGACAGTTTTTATTTCAAAATATTGCACATAAATTAAAATTAATCATCGAGCAAATTTCTCGTTACGAAAAATATTGAATAAATTTGTTTTGAAATGTTTAGCGTACGTGCCACGTTCGCGTCGTTCAGTAGCTTCAAGCTCGTCTTCGAGCTCGTCGTCGTCGTCGTCGAGTGCATTCGGCGGTGCAGGTACCCAAACAAATACCAAGACTCATGCCACCGGCGGAGCTGTCGCTAACGCCGATGCCACTGCTCTTGGAAACAGCGGCGTTGTCTACCCCGGTGCCTACCAAGGAGGCCATGGCGGTGGATTTGGTGCTCACGGCCTCGAGGGTGGCTACGGACACGGAGTCGGCGGACACGGAGTAGGTGGCGGTCTTGGACACGGTGGCTTTGGAGGTGAGCTTCTTTTAACTTCTCATCGTAACTTTCAAGTATTTAAAATTAGTTATATGAATTTTAAAAATATGATTTTGTCTAAATTAGGTGCTGGTCTCAGCAACGCCAATGCCAATGCCAACGCCAATGCCGGTGCTGGTGCCGGTGGTTTCGGTGGCAACCCAGGTGGCTATTACCAACCAGGCTATGGTGCCGGTAGTCATTACCAAGGTGGCCACCTCGGTGGCGGTGCCCTAGGAGGCGGTGGCCTTGGAGGCGCAGGAGCCAACGCTAACGCCAACGCCAACGCCAACGCTGGAGCCGGAGCCGGAGCTGGTGGTTTCGGTGGCAACCTCGGTGGCCCAGTTGGTGCCTTCCCAGGAGCCTACGGCCCAGGAGCCGGTGGTGCAGGTTTCGGAGGTCCAGGTTTCGGCGGTCCAGGCTTGGGCGGAGCAGGTTTCGGCGGTTCAGGCGCTAACGCCAATGCCAACGTCAACTCCAACGCCAATGCTGGATCCAGCGGTCTCGGCGGCGGTTTCGGCTACCCCGGTGCCGTAGGTGGTGGCTTCGGCGCTTCCCCCTACAACCAAGGTGGCTTCGGCGGATCTGGTTTCGGAGGCTCAGGCGCCTCTGCCAACGCCAACGCCAACGCTAACGCCGGCTCAAGCGGTCTCGGCGGTGGATTCCCAGGCGGATTCGGCGCTTCCCCATACGGCGCCGGTGGATTCGGTGGATCTGGTTACAGCGGTGCTTCCGCCAATGCCAATGCCAATGCCAATGCCAATGCCGGTGGATTCGGCAATGGGTCAGTATTCATACACTTGCACGCCTACTAGTTCGTCTTAATTTGAATAGCAAATTTTCAACTCGTGTTCGTTTCTCTGATTTGCATTCAAAATTTACCAACAGCTTTGCGAGATCAAGTCGGTCGATATTGCCTTGATTTTATTTCAATGCTCATCTTCGTTTTTCAATGTAACGTTGACTCAACCGGTTGTCCTTCGAATTTCTGGATCGAAAATCGCGTCGTAAAACTAGTTGTTAGTATAGCCACAACACTGAGCAAGAAAAAAATATCCTTTTTCTATGTTTACGAACACGAGTAGATTATAAAGCTTCGAGTTTTACGCTTACTTAGCATTTACACTTGCTCTAAGAAATATATATAGAAAAAGAGAGAAAAAAATAATTGTTATAAAAACATGTTTTTTTACAGAGGAGGATTTTTCTCAAGAATCTCAGATGATGAGACCGATGTCAAGGAATCTGGCTCCACCGACAAAGTTCAAGGCGTCTACAGCAGCAGCAGCTCGAAGGTCGACGAAACCGGTAAAGGCACGTTTGAAGTGTCTGCTGGCAAGATCCCCGCGTAAATAGAAGGAGGAAAAACAGAGCGTTGCGCTTTGCATATCATGTATGCTAAATACTCGTGAAAAATCATGACATAAAAGTTCATTACGGTATATATTTTTTTTGTGATGAGTGGTCTGTGTATAGTAGTTTTATACATCATTTACAAAAAAGGCTAAATCATATGTTATCATCAACTAGAACCAAAACATCATTCATTAAATTAAAAAATTGGATTCCGTTATAGTCATGAATTGTAGAGTATTATTGAAGAAAGTGTACCCAACGAAAAAAGCGATTATGTAACACATCGTAAATTGTTTATTTTGTTACAACCGATAATTTATATGAAATATCATGTATTCAAATTATTCATCCATTTTATATTTAAGTCGCATATTGTGATACTAATAAATATCAATATCTTTTAATATTTCTTGTTTTCTTTTGAACATACAACTCTATTAAATTTATTGAATAAAAATCTATAAAGTAAAGATTTAGTTTTTCTTAATATAAATTTAATTTCAATTCGTACATAATATGTTTCATGTATAATTTTTTATTTTTTGATTGATCATCTTTTAAAATTAAAAGACTTTTTTACCAATTTAATTTTCCTCGTATGATAAGGAAGAAAAATAAACTAAAAATAGTTCAATTTCAAAACTCAGCAATATGTACAGAGACTAGATAACTATTTTAAAAGTTCAATAAAAACAAACTAAAGCTAAAGGCAAAGGCTATCAATTAAAATTTTGTTTAGTTTTGACTATTCATGTAATACATCAACTAGAAGTTTGAAAACAAACATCAGCTATTCGATTTTTTACATTTTTAATAGTTACGATTTGGTTACAAGAAAAAATTATACTATCCTACATCGACTTTTTTCTTTCTATAAAACCAGTTTATAATTTTCTTTGTTTAAAGTTCCTGAATTTGTGGACTTTTTCTTTATTGATTTTTAATAATTTAACGCTCCACATGGTCAATAAGTTACACGTAATTTTTTAGAAAATTTTGAATTTAATTGTAATAATATTTATTGTACAAAAGTAATCATATGATTTGTAGTATTTACATTTTTAACATCCTTGAATAAACGAACTTTGAACATTATCACTGAATGCTCGATAGATATTGAAAATGAGTTATAGTTTTTTAATGTTTTTCATACTGCAATATATATTGTGCAACGTCTATTTTACGAACATAATAGGACTCATCTTTGAACAGAATAGTACATATTTCATTGTTAGTCGGTAAAATTTTATTAGTATTGCTTTACAAAAAATGTGAAAATGTATCTAAAATTTTATATTTTTAGTAAATTTACAGCCACAGTAAGATTAAAAAACGACTCTACACGGATATTGTTCACAAAAGACTTGACTATTTGATTAAAATTAAACTTATCATAATCAGATGCATTATTTACAACAATTTTTGTTCAAAGTACTACGTATCACTAATTTACACGATCAATCTTTAAATACAATTTTATCAGTGGTTTCTTCAACGAATTTCGATTTCGTCGTCATTTCATCACTTTTTAATTCGTTTTCTACCTCGGTTGAATTTTTTTTATCGTCATCGTCTTCTCCCACCCTAAATAACCACGGCTGTTGAGCTGAATTGTAATAATTATTATAAGACATGTGAGGACTAGGATATTGTTGATTAATTCCATTTTTGAAACCACTTCCAGCGTTGGATGACGAAGATACCGATGAACTTGAACCACCTGCAAATTTTTTTCATTAAAATTTATTCTCTTTACCGTTATTCGATAGTAAGCACAGATAAAACTGGTTTTATATCTAATTTCATGCCGTTCAGTAATTTAATCGATCTAAGCGCATAGTGTAATTTAACATTGGATTTCCTAGCATCGAACTAATAACAAGTTGGCTAGTTTTCTAATCATATTGAATGTGTTTTTCCAAAGTAAAATATTACGTAAAATATCAAAAATATTTGTTACCATGAGGAGTTGCAACAGCTGAGGATGCCGACGCAGACGAAGTTGCTACGGGTATTCCATCAATGATGACGATACCAGCAACTGCTGCGGCAGCCGCTGAACTAGCTACGCCATTGGCATTGATTGACTGACTACCAGAGACGGCGTTAGTCAAGGAGGTGCCATCGCCGAAGGTTTGAGAGTTTGCTTGAGCGTTGGATTGAGATTGACCAAAGCCCGATACTGGAGCTTGCTGGACTGGATTATAAGGTCCTTGTGCTTGAGCATTGAATGGCGATTGATCATAATCCGAAACTGGAGGTGCATGGACTGGATTTTGTGGCACATGCATCGGCTGTGATGGGTAATGCGCTACAGGAGCATGAGGGTTTAACCTGTTTCATTATATAACAAAATATTATGCAAAAATTATATTATAATCGACGATTTTTTGCTCGTTATTAACAACTTTTAATATTAACTATATGGTATTGTACTTTGTTTATGATGTCTCAAACCGACAGTGCACAAAAACTTTTATTTATATATAAATTTGAATAAAAAACTGGCTCACCCAACATTATTATTAACAAATCCTCCACCAGATAGACGATCATTATCGATTAAACCATGGCCAGCCGGTTGATGGGGGCTCTGAGGTTGTTGCTGCGGATAATGCGGCAGAGGTCCGTTATTTACTTGAGCATGACTATTAGCATTGCTCGAAGCTACAACCCCTATTTGATCGGGGAAATAAAAACTACCATCTCCAAATGGATAAGCTAATGAAAAATAATGTGTACAAAATTTAATCCTTGAAAAATTTGAGTGGTCAATATATTCAAATAATAAAAAAAACTTACCGTTTGCTGCCATTAATACACAACTAATAGTCAAAAATACTAGTTTGAACTTCATTTCCACTTTTTTAGTTGCTCAAGAGACTTTTTTTTAATGAATAAATTAGACGAATAAAAATATGTTAATATATCCTTATAGTTTTGTTTATATTGTTAAAATGATCGACAATCAAACAAATACATGTGATACATCGATCTGTGCGCAGCGAAGACCGGCCTAGCAATGTGAGACCATCAAGCACTGCTCATCGGTTGAAGAGAGCACATTGGCACCTTTGTACGCGCCTTTCTCCTTCTTTAACGCGCTCGCATATGGTGCGATTTTTTGGACACAAGGCCAATATATATGTCTTTGACGTACTTAGTATGAGCAGACATCGTTTGAAGACTTGGGATTTCCTAACTTTTTGTACGTAAGAAATAGCAAACAGGATGTGTATTATAGAAAATCTGCAAGGCCTTGAACTTTCATTGTGCTGTCAACGTTCAAAAACATCAAAAAGATGAATAATTGTAGCGTTACTGAAATGAATTAGTTTTTAAAGAAATTTGCTCCTTTTCAATCTCTTTCAGAAGCACACACAAAGATGCATTGAAGTTATTTTTGATACAAACAAGATTTTGGTCGTTGACCGATGTTATGTAAGTTTTATTATTATTATTATTATTATTATTTTATTTTTAAAGTAGTTTATAAATTATCTTACAATTTTAATGAAACAACAAAAGTAAATAATTAATATTTTTTATTTATAACATTCATATTGTTTTAAATACATGAATAAACATTATTATTTATATTAAATTGAATGTTTCAGTAACTTGTTAAAATTCTACACAACTTAACACATTTCAATCGAATGAGATAATTGTTTTATCTTCCAAACCCGCCGTACCCTGAAAGTGAAAAAAGTATTAATTCAACAGTTCAATTCTGTTTTTTATTACCAAAATTTATTTACCTCCACCGTATCCTCCATTACCACGACCATTGTTATAGTTTCCACGCCCGTTGTAACCACCGCGATTGCCGTAACCTTGCCCATAGCCATTGCCATAGCCGTATCCAGGGCCCATATTTACATCAATATCTACGTAAAAAAGTTAGAATAAGTTTTTCCATACTGAAATATTTATCAACAGAACTTCTTACCAAATTGGGCTTGAACATTCAATACCACAACAAAAACCATTAAAATAGCAAATAAGAATTTCATTTTAACTATTTATTTTTTCACTTCACACAACAACGAAATCCGAACTACGAACTGCCAACACAATCGAAATACGAACTGTCTACTACTGAGTACACAGTCCAGTCTTATATATGAAATCTTTGGAGACACGAAATGATGATTGATACATAATTATCATCTATACATCGTTGACAATTGAAATTGCACGAAGATTTCCTTCGTAATTATATGACTCAAAGTAAAAAAGTAAACTACGAACGTATCTTCTCTTATATTCAAGTCGTACCTTTTTGAAAAGGTCTAACAAACATTTATTGTTTTTATGAATTAACAAGCGAATAATTAAAAGTATTTAAAAATATGTCATGTTTAAGTATATAATATTTTATTTTCATGGATATTTGTAAGAAATTTTTTAATGAAAAAAAAAAATAATAACTTGTCAACAACTAATGATTCATTCAAGAGTTTAATATAACGTTTCTATGGATAGTCAATAAAATTAAAAAAACTTACAAACGTACTGAGACTTCCCGAAATTGATATAATGAGTAATAAAAAATAATGTATATGAAAATTATTATTAATAATTCATCGAGAAAACATTTGCTGTTCCAATACTGATAATTAATAATTAAATTCAATCAAGGAAGTGATAATTAAAAATTTGTTGATAATTCGAATAATTTTAAGGAAACTGAAATAAGACAATTCAAATTTTTCATCTGCAATTTAAATTTAATGAGTATTATTTGTTTAAAAAACAATCATTTTAAACATATTACATAACAAATATTTCAGAAAATCTGTATATCTTTTACTTTCCATATTGTTGACGCCCTGCAATGAACATTGTATTAATTTTTTTCTAGTTTACAAGTTGTGAAATGTTTTTATGTCAAATACCTCCGTAAACACCGTAAGGCTCGTGAGTAATTGAACGATTTATTTCTCCTTGTCGTAGTTGACTATTATTAACTCCTAAATCATTGAGATTATTATTGTACCTGCTATGCGCAGGATTTAGGCCGTGCCCGAGATGTCCATTAGCTACACCGTATCCTAAATTTCGACCATAACCAAGGTTATTGTTGTAATCTCGATGATCAATGTTTCTATTGTAGCCTAGATTGTTGTGGTAGCCTGAGTTGCTACCCCAACCACCTTGTCCAAGTTGTGCATTGCGGCCTGGGTTGATACCGTACCCATTATAACCAGGATTCGTATTATAATAATTATTATTCAATCCAGAATATCCTAAATGTACATCATGACCGCGATTGCCATTCCATCTACCATGACCAAGATTTGTATTATATTCAGGATGACCACTCCATGCTCCATGTCCGAGGTGGTTAGGATAAGGATTGTTGCCCAAACCACCTTGGACAAAATTTGTATTGTAACCTTGATAACCACCCCATCCAGCACGTCCAAGATTAGTATTATATCTAGGATTAATGCCTTGACCACTGAGTCCTAAATTGTTATTATATCCGGGATTGTTTGGCCATCCGTTATGGCCAACGTTTGCATTATAACCAGAATTACTATTCCACCCAGCATTTCTAGCATTAATTCCTGGATAGTTTAGAAATAAAAATGTTACTTCAAACAAATACGTGAAACAATTTTTTTAATGCAAGTTTCATCGTTAGCTTACCCAATTCAGCTCTACAAACGCTGATGAATGCCAGTACTAAGATAAAAAGAATACTTTTAAATTTCATTCTCACTGTATTAGTTATCGCCCAAAAATACAACTTCTTCCTCCCGATCAGCGTAAACGATATGCCATTTTTCAAGTTGTCTTCTTTTATATAAGTAACATCTTATGCAAATTGCATAAGATAAAAAGAAGCGTTGTTTTTATAAAACTCTTCAATGAAATTCCTAATAATCTGACTATAAAGACGTGAGCCAGGATGATTTTATAGGACTCATGTCGTAAAATATAAGCCTATTATAGAAAACATTTACTTCATTATTTAAACGCATCAGTACTTTATAAAAATTTTTATGAATAAAGCGTGACGATATAATTAAGAAGAATTTATGGCTAGAGCGATTATAGATTGAGCAAACCTTCACGTGGATTAAACAACTGTAATAGTCATAATTTTAGACGAAAAAATGTATAGTCGTCAAATTTATTCAAATTCTATAATTTATCATTATACAAAACTCGGATTTATTAGTCTTCATCATATCATTTCTTTTATTAATATATTTCTTTTCGATCAAATTGTCGTTTGTTTTCTTCCATCGGTCTTTCATCCCGAGTCGATTATTCGATACATTGCTCTTGTTCAAATCTGCCCAATAATTCATAAGGATTATCATCTCGAAATTTAAGTGTTGCGAGTACAACTTGTAACGTGATGAAAGTTAGTACAATTTTTTTTTTTAGTTTTCTAACATTCGTGAAATGTAACAATAATAAACCAGTGCCTAATTTTAGACCAAAATATGATGAAGTAATATTGCCTCAACTCATATTTCTAATTCATGATGGAGCGTTTGAGCGTCTGAAGGTTACAGCTAGGGTCGAGTAATTATAATTTAGGCTTTGACTCAAAAAAATTTATATTTATACAAACCTCAAGTACCGTAGATTCACCTGATAATATTCAATTTGCTGTAATTAATAGTAAACATTTTTCAATTTTGGTTTTTTAAATGTATTTTAAATTTTAACTACCAAATTTCAATGCGCTTTGAATACGGACCAATTCGTGTCTTCACCACCACCCTCTCTGTGCACAGGTCCTAAACCACTCCGTATCATAAAGTGCTACTTAACACTTGTAACATAGAGTACCCTATTTTAGTGTATAAAATTTATGTTAAAGTATGAAGATTTTGCTATAATTATTCAAGTAATTTTTGAATTCCAAGAGTATAAAGTAAATTATCATTATTATACATATAATGTAATTTAGCGCACTTTAAACCGTTATATTAGGCTGGTTCGAAAAAAACAAAGATTTTCAAAATCTCAATGTATCGGTTTTAATGACTTCAATATAACTAATTATGGAGCCCGAATACATTTCATCTTCTAATATTAATTTTAGAGGTCGCTCAACGAGCATTTTGATTTTTTATTTAAAAATCATTTTTTATAATTTAACACGTGTTTTGATGCAACATTTTATGACCTTTTAGAATCCGGCTTCGAAATTGAAATTAAAGCATTATTTCAGAAGTTATAATCAATTTTGTGCCAAAATACGTTGTTTTTGCGTGATTCGAGAAAAGTGTATTGGTTTCTTCATGTATACCACCCATGTACCACCATGTACCACCCTTAATTATCTGATAAATGTTTGTCTCGCCTTTCTAATGATATATTCAACTTTTTAAAGTTTTTCAATTTCGCTGAGATACAGCTGTTTTTGCATGGTGCGTTTTTGTAACTTATAATTCAATAATTCTACTTTGCTCGAGTTATCAAAAAACACGTTTTTCCTCGCTCTTTTTTACATTTTGAGAAAACTATCGGAGCTACTGAGCCCAATCGATCCATATATCACCTAAAGAAAGTTAGCTACGATTTTCAACATCTAATATGTAGATGTTTATTATAATCTTTGATAATATAATTTCATCTAAAACGTCATTTGAGACTATTTAGGGAAAATTTAAAGTTAAAACTTGAAGAATAATCATTACTCAATCCTATACTTTTATTCAATTTTCAAACGTTTTTTAAATAGCTAGACATTGTACTAGTTGGCCCATATTGATACATTTACCTTCCTTTAACTTTCTTACCTTTTCCATAATCAATATTGATTAAATATTGATTAAATAAATTTTAATCAATAAAAATTCAAGTTAACAGTCAAAAAAGTTTGATCATTTATTTATTTAGACGCAGTGGTAATTTGTGATGTATAAAATAATTCTCTAGCGCTCGTTTTTATATAATTTCCTTTAGTACAGATGTAAACGATAGTATACTGATTAAATAATATAAATATTTATCATAAACGTAGTTCTGACCTTGGTTCACTTTGTCAGTTAATTTTTATCTCGTGAAAAGTAGACTTGATGTGCTTCAATTTCTTGTTATTCAACTAAATTTTTGTAAAACTCATAGATAAATAATCATAAATACTCTCATTAAAAATACAAAAAATGCATATTTTTATTTGTTTAATGATAGAATTCATAAGCATAAATTTTGGTATAAATCACATTGTAATCAAAACCAATATTCAAACATTTCTTACAGTCTGTAGTACAAAAATAACATAGATAAAGAATAACAACTATTAAACTAATATTATTTAATTTATTTAATTGCCATATGAAAATTCATCACTTTTTATAATTTGTGAATCTTCTATAAATTATAGGCGATGATTGAGTTCGTATTCTTATAACTGGTACATTGCCATTATGATCATCTTCGCAATTACAAGGCTCTGCGTGATTTTCATGAGGAGACATTTGCAGTGCGGGATTCTTGATAATAAAAGGATTAGATAAAAAAGGACTAAAAGGAGTTCTAATAATTACAGGATTACTAGGCATGGGTAGAGTTATTGGTGGATGTTGGTGCAGTCTTAATAATAATGGTCCTAAAAACTGAGCTAGAAAGGGATTTCCAGACCATCTAATGACTATTCTTACCGGAATAAATTTAGGACTTTCTCCAGGTTTGAGATCGGGTACACCTGAAGGTGGACCTTGATCATTTTCAGAATTGTTTTCATTGGGATCGCTTTCGGTATCATTTTCGTCTGGATTTTTATCACCATTTGGCTCGGATTGATTATCAGGGCCATTTTCTTCGGGATTATTGTCTGCTCCACTGTTGGGAGAATTTGGATCTGGACTAGGATTACGAGGCCTAATCGGTGGACCAAAAGGATTCATTGGGTTTGGAATGCGCGGATATCCTGGAGGTACCATTGGTGGAAACATAGGTGGACGTTGATTAAATGGAAAAATGTTTGGGAATTGAGGAAATGAAGGTGGCCAGTTGGAATTTGGATTTTGGTTCGGCTGATTACCAAAAGGATTATGTGCTTGAGGATTATAGGCACCTTGCCAACCATTATCATCTGGATCAGTAGGATGGTACTGTCCATCGTCGCCAATCTGATCAGGATTAAAGTTTTCAAATTGATTATTCGGATTTTCGTCTCCATTTATTCGAGAATCAATATCCATGGGTGATGGTGTTGTAGTTTTCCTGTCGTTCTGAGGTCGTTTTGTAGGTCTTACAGATGGTCGAGTTGGTTTTGATGGTCTATTTCTACTAGGTTTGGGTGTAGGAGCAGGTGTTGGTTCTGGCTCTTCCTCTGGTGTGTCTTCGGGATCTTCTTCTGGATTTTCTTCACCTTCAGGTTCGGGTGTTGTCGTGGTCGTTGTCCTACTTTTATTGGGTGGCCGACGAGTAGGTTTTGATGGTCTATTTCTGGTAGGTTTAGGTGTA
>CACVKI010069110.1:0-23254 GCA_902732785.1 Trichogramma evanescens | reverse complement strand
TATGTAAACTTGTTAATTAAGAGCATTAAAATCTGAAAATCATCTACTTCATAAATAAAAAAAATTATTGTGGTTTTTATAATGTGATTTATGTCTCATTTTTTGAAACCATTCATTCACTGGATGGTTGACCCTATTAAAAATTACTTTGCTTAACAATTACATGCACTCTACTTTGACTTACATACAATTACTTTTACTGTGCTACTTGCAGATTTACAAATAAAGATACTGGCCATCTAGTGGCAAAGACTTGAAATGGTTTCATTGTATTTATAGTGGTTGAAAACTAATTATATTTTTAAAACAGTTAAATGGTCATTTTTCAGGACATTAAAAATGTAATAAAATGATTATACTTAATTGCGTTAACTTTAAATAAATATTTAGCTGATTCAATGATGAAATAACATAATCGATTGAAATAAATATTTATTTCCAGTGCAACATGCGAACGATCGAGACTTGATTAAAAATCCGAAAATATCGCGCTCAACAGCCTTTAAGCTCTCTCGTACACTTTGTAGCGCGAAGAGTTGCCTCGGTGCACACGCCTTTTTGAAGATTCTTCTATATTGTCGAGGCACGTTCCCACCTGAATATATTTATCCGATGCAGCCGAGCTTTCTTTCTCAATATACACATATATATCCAAACGTGTGAAAGTCAAATTAGATCGAAGTTTATTCTTTGAAGCTGGGTGCGAATCTCGCTCAGTTTGCAAAAAGATGTTTTGTACTCGAGCCCTCGGCCGAGTGATTTATGTGCCCGAGGGCCCATTTGAAGTGCGAATACAAATTCCGCTCGCAAATCAAGAGATTATATTCTCCCAAACTTCACGAAAGGATTGAAGATTTTTAAACTTCGATTCCACGTCGAGTCTAATGATTTATTAAAGTACTGCCTGAAAAAGCGCGTACTTCAATCTTGTATTCCATTGTCCCCGTTAATCCTCTTGCTCTCACCTTCAACACTTCTGCTTTCCACAATCGAATCTTGGCTCGAAAATGTGTGTTTAATCGTATACCTGGAGAATTATATGCGCGCCGAGCTCTATATCGAGGCGGGCCTTGTCACACGATTGTATTGCCGTATACGCGCGCCTTTTTGAAATCAATATGGCTCGTTACATAATTCATATCATATAATATTCGAGATACGGCCGCTTTTCAATATTAATTTTTGTGGAATAACTCATGCTATATACATATGAGAGAAAATCATATTTCTGCTACATGCCACAGATATCAAAAAGCAGTATAAGGTGCACACTCCGAGGCCTGTAATTATAAATCGATCCATAATACAAAGTTATACAAGTTACGCACAATCTTTCCAATCTTCTAGGAAGGATAAGGAAGTCTAGCCTTACACGCGCATACACGAATTATTAAACGCCCACCAAATATTATACTATACGTAGTTCGCGGCGTCGAGGAAAAATAGCAGAAGGAATATCATAGAAAAAATACTTTTTTTCCTTACTTCCTTCGTATATGATATAATTTATTCATAACTCTCGCGCGTAGAATTTGGCATTGATTACGTATAGTTTCTCGTGTGGTTCTAGGTTTTGGTGGAAGAGTCGTCCGGCTAACAGGAACGATATTATAATGTAGGCGCATAGCCGCACGCGCGTGGGCCGCGCATTGTTCGCTGACAAAGAAAAAATCCATGGTCTTGCGGTAAGGTTACAAATATCGTCTCGTAACAAGTCGACGCGCTGAACACCAGTAGCCGGTCGGAGCTGTCATAATTTTATGAGATGTCCAATCATCTTTTTGTACGTATTCATATATTCATAAGTGCGCTACATGATACCTATAGCTTACGTAATCCGTTATACACATGTAGCTGTGGCTCGAGTGGCCAACTCGTGCCACTGGTGACAAACGTACATCCACACACAAGTAGAAATTCATACACCGTCGTTCAGATAACCGTTTGTGTCTTGTGCTGTATATTAAATATTAATATATCAAAATTTGTAGCTGATACGACACGGGTATCGAAATTAGAACCAAATCTGAGAAACGGACTCGTATACATATACGCGCACTGCCTCGGTGCGAGAGTCACACACACACACACACACACACACACACACACACACACACACACACACACATCGCCCTCTCCCGTTTATATAATCAAAATTCGATGAGAACCCATATTTCACTGGCTGCAGCACGAATATAATATATCCTATGGAATTCCATATGAAATATAAATTATGAATATTATAAATTCATATGAAAGCGTACGTATATGAAAATTTTCGAAAACACGCGTATGTATAGTGGAAAAAGGTATGGTGTTTCTCCGATTCTAGCCTCCTTTCCGACGTATCCCGAGTGTCAAAATCTCTAAATAATCTCGACTTGGTCGCGGATACGTGTATCGCACGGACGCGACAAGTCGACGAAGTTGACCCCCGGCTTCTGATATATGGGCTTAACTGCCACCGCGAGGATGACCGATCGCCCAATGCGTATGGAGGATATGTACTCGACCTCCGACACGAATTCGATATATTATAGTATATATTATGCGCGTGGCTTACGTCAAGGCTTCTTGTGTATGCTGAGAGCTCGTTGAAAAGAGTTCAGTTGAAATATTGCGCCTTCTCTGATGCTTCTGTGAATTTTTTATCATTCGATCTGGGCCAAGGATGTGTGCGGAGTTGGTCAGCTGCAACTGAAAAATTGATAATGTGGGTGAGAGACTTTTGGAACTTGTAGAGTTTGAGAAAAATCAAATAATTAATTAATTACAATTTCATCCCGAATCAAAAAAAAATCCACTTATGATTAATTGTTAAAGCTGATCAAAATATGTTACTTATTAAAAAATAGTTACATTATTTTATTGATGATTAAAAAAATTATTTAAAAAATTAATTGAATCTTCAACACCTGCTCGACGCGTTGATTGGTATCGCTCATTTATAAAGTACATAAAGCTCGAATGTGGCTGGATTATCGAATAAATTTTTTTCTCAAACCCAGATACATAATCGATGCGCTTACCAAAAATCGTGGAGATTAAAAAAATACATATAAGAGCCACACGATTTATGAGTCTTTATCGCATAAAATCACGCTACTTTTCTCAAAGAAGAAGAAGAAGAAGCAAAAAATCTCGAATACCAGCGACAATGGCCCGATGAATTCAAGAAGCTATGCTTCGGGCATCGATCGAGAAAAAGCCTGTCTATACGTACAATAATAGTGTACGCGATGAAAGAAGGAAACGACGGACACAGAGAGAGAGGACGTCTGCTCCATCGAAGATTCTCCCACGTTAAAGATGGGCCAAGAAAAAGAAGAAGAAGAAGAAAAAAAGGCGAGCAGTAGCAGCCAAAAAAAAGGATCCCGAAGGCGGAGACGTATATCGTGGCAGGTAGGTAAGCGCTTAACAGCTAAGTAATTGAGACGTCGTCGTCGTCATCGGCGGCTCGAGGATGATATAGTGCCGCGATAGGTAGGTAGGTATAAATAGGTGCAGCGCGTCGACATACACATTTTCTCGCTTGGCCTGGACGACGACGATGCATTGTCATCGTTACCTAAGAGAAACCCTATACACAGTAGCAGTTTTTTTCTCTTTTTTTTTTTTCATATAAATGCGCTCGTGTGCCTGAATAACGCCCTGGGATACGGAGAGATCGCGGGGTGGCAGGCAGGTAGCATCTTTCTATATGTGTGAAAATGTATCAAAATATATAAGCACGGAGTATTATTATTGATGCAGCATTCGGGCCCCGCGACGATACTGACCCTCCCACTCTTCCGGAGGCTATCGCTCATCGCACATAATGCATGCCCAGACCGCAAAGTGCCCCGAGTGAGAAAATCCCACGACCCACGTACGGGTGTCTCGTTTGTCCCATGATCGATCAATAGCCCCAATGAAATCGATATGCGATCATTATATATCTGTCTATTCGATTGTGTACTGATAATGGTTATCAATTCACTTCTATTAGTGTCGTTTAATTGGAAAAATGATTTAACTTTCGTACCGGGAACACGATAGCTTCGCTGACGTTCGTCATGACCAACATAATAGATTGTATAATCATCTATAACGCCTTTCATTTATCTTATTGTGAAGTCACGTACTTAAAAACCGCAAGTAATTTACGAGAACGTCACTTTATTACAAAACATTTTCTTTAATATTTTACTGTTTATGCTAAACATCTACAGAAAACGATGAAAGCCAGAATTCGCAAAAATCATGCTTCGATTTATACAATTATTATTGCTTTTCCACTTGCAGGTTTACAAATTAAGGTATACTCGCCATCTGGTGGTGGAAACATTAAGTGTTATTATTTTATTAAAAGTCATTGCAAATTTGTCTAAAATTAAAAGACAATACAATTTTTTTTTCGGGTCATTTAAAATGCGTTCAATAATTGAAACATAATTGTAATAAAAAAAATTGCTTAAAACGAGCCAATTTTAAGTAATATAACATTTTAAATGGTCTAACTATAAAATATTTAAAAAATATCTAACAACTTGGAAAAAGTAAATAACTATTGTTACTTTTTTTTAAGAAATAAAAGCGACTTAGAATTTACAGTGTTTGCGTAGAATTTTCATGTCATCGCGTATTGTAGTAGCCATCATCGAGATACATAATTCACCTGAAGCGAAAAGTGCACCTTACACACCGTAAAATTTGCTACGCGACGTCTTTCAATCGAAAACATATTATTTACAATGTAAGTACACGCGCGCAAGGCGACGCACAATCGACGAATCAACATTGTAAGAACGAAACGGATAAATTGTATATTTACTCGCACGCCCACAAAATGTATCCACGCTCGGTGAAATCGCAACTACCTCCGCTCTATACTAATCCTGCTACTAATCCCTCGGCAAAAAAAAAAAGGAAATAGGATGAAATTTCCGCTTAGCATCGGCTTCCTCACAGTCATGATCTGAATCAAAAAGCTATATGTGTAGCCGAATTCTACTAGCGCAGTTTGTTTAGTCACTCGGCTTCCGTCCGAGAAGCAGACACTTCGCGTTCGCTTTGTCAGTCCAGAAAAATAATAACGATTGTAATGCTTTGTTATATAACATGAATAACATTTTATAATTTTAAATAAAATATAATAACAACGCTGTTTGTTTTTACATTTTCACGCTGGTAGAGATGTTTAATTTTCAATGGCTAGATTTTAGCCAACGAAAAAGTTTTTTAAACATAAAAGGGACATTAGAACTGGACACTTTACACTTATTATAATTTTTTCTAATTTTCGAGCGTGAAAAATTAGGTATACCTTCTCACTGGCGCTAAAATTAATTTTCAAAAAATTATAAATTCGGATTGCGTAAGTATAAATTGTAAAACAATAACTGCGTCCATGGTGGAAGCCGGTCTGGCACCAGTAGGTGGTTGCCGATGTATAAAAATAATTAGAGTAAATTAACATCACTAACTCTTGCACACTTATATAGTTCGCCCGCTAGATGGCGAGTACCTTCATCCTTAAATCTGCAAGTGGTAAAGTGAAAATAATCATATAGAAATGAAAACACGGTTTTGAACTCAATATCATCATAAATTTTTAAGAAACTTTTTACACTTGATCTCGCATATTTCCCATTTGCGAGTCTTTTCAATTAGGTAAAAATAATGTATAAATAAAGGTATTGACCATCTAGCGGTGGAGGTTTAAAGTAGTATTATC
Source organism: Trichogramma evanescens (assembly GCA_902732785.1). NCBI lineage: Eukaryota > Metazoa > Arthropoda > Insecta > Hymenoptera > Trichogrammatidae > Trichogramma > Trichogramma evanescens. The sequence continues at coordinate 17,538 of CACVKI010069110.1, read as the reverse complement.
TTATTTGAAGTGATTGTACATTATTCTGAATAATAAAAACAAATCTACATCTTCGGGTCATTTAAAATGCGCTTAATATTTATAACTTGATGATTACAACAACAAAATCGCCAAACACAAACCAATTAATGTTCATGTTTAAATGGACACTTTTCGGTGATTAGGCCATTATCGATGTTAAATATTTCTACCAGAGTACATATCTGAAATCATTCGATAACAGATACGTATGAAGTTGAGCACTAATAATTTTCCTTTTTCTCTTGCGAAGCGAAAAATTCGTGAAATCAAGATCGAGAACGCGCGAGTTTGTATCGGTACACATAATAATGGCAGTGGGCTGGTCTGCCCGACCATTTATCCTGCGCGAGCAATGTGTCGTGCATCTCGGAGGCTTGCACATGCTCGACAATAATGCGCACACGTATCGTGCCCTTTTCTTCATAATAAAGCGCGTGCACTACTATGGATATTTTTTCGCACCATCGCCTCGCAAAAATATGACCAGCACAGCACGAGTATAAGTACGCGTTCAGCCCGGTATAGATGCGGGAATAAGAGGGCGCTATCTGAAACACGAGCAATGAACGTGTATACACAATTTTTCCCTGATTTATTATTGTGAAACTTATTTGAGACGCTTTTCGTCGAAAATAATGCAAGTTTACGAGGGAGCGATCGACCAAGAAAATATACATCTGGAATCATTCAAGAAAATAAGATTTTAGTCAAAAATCTGCATTATATTTTCTTGACTTAAGTCTAGGCTTCTCTACCCTTAAAGTATTACTATCAGTAAGTAAATGTAAGTCGGAGTTGAGTCAAGCATTGTAATAGAATATATTTTCTCGTCCACTGTGTTCCCTCTTTCGTGTCGACGGCTTCCGTCAGCAGCTTTGTATGTGATCTATTATGTACATTTTCAAACCTTAAAAGGCTCCGTATACGAAATTGAGTTAAGTCAATGCCAATTTCTATTCAAAAATTGTATTGGTCAGATGTTCAAAGAGGATTGACTTTTACTCGGTAAACCTGAAAAAATTGGATCAAGAGATTTGACTGATCGGATGAAGAAATTAAGAACCAAAACGATTTTCATTTCATTTTTTTCAATATAAAAATTATTTATTGACAATCAAATTTTAATGTAAAGATTGATATATTTAATATTTAAAATTGATTAAATTGATTATAATAAAATTAATGTAATATCAAATGAATCACTACTTAATCGTTAGCTGATACTATAATGATCATAATTAGGAAGCTTTTATCAATTTCAGGTGTATGATCAAGATACATCAACTCCGGGCGAGACAGGTATATCAATATTGATCATATTGATTTCTCGCGTGGGAAAATCAATTCTCACACAAAATTTCGAATCAACATTAATAACTGAAGAAGAGGCGTGAGTTCAATGCTAAATAGCGCAGCGGGAACTAAAAATGGCATACTCAACGCCTACGCGAATACGCCTTACATTCAGACAAATTACTCTCATTGTGGTTGAAAATGAGACAAGTCTGCAGATAATATATAGTTTTTTTTTTTATTCACACGTGAAAAAACAACGAATCGTGCAACTCATATCCTTGTAAATTGAGAAAGTTAATACATTAAAGTGCTTAAACGATTTTTTTTGAAATTCAAATAGAATTAATAATTCTTCAAAAAATATTTTTAAAATTTCTAGAAAGAACTAATGTAAAAATCAATTATGGCAGATAACAAAATGCTAATTTTCGTCTTATCGAAACCTCAAATAGTTGAACAATTTCAAAAGCATTTAAGTGAAGCAATTTACTTTCAACAACAAGGACATTCAAAAAATTTCCACGTGATATCGAACAATGAGACGCTAAAAATGAAGAAAATTTTTCAGCCCTTCTTACGACACAAAATCATTGAACGAGCCATCATCATCGACGTCTTCGTCGTCATATTCAAGAAGTGCAGAAAAGGAAAGAAATCACAACACAAGAGACAAATTTTATTTCACGGCATTGAATCTCGTGTGGACGCCCCGCTTGGGACGGACCATACTTCATTTATGAATTAATCAAAAAAATTTCAAGAGCTGTTGACTTGACCACGGGGGGCGCCGCAGAACAGAGAGCGAGCAGGCAGCAGCAGCGTGTGTTTATTTATATAATAATTCTCGAGAGGCTTGATACCTCCACCGAGGGACAGAGAGAGATAGAGGTCGATCCGATTCTCGTTTTCCTCGAAGACTTTATGGATTTTTTTCTTTTCGCATTCGTGTGAAATGGAGCGCGATATAGGCCTGCATATATGTACATCGCCCGTGAGATGCATCGATGAGTTAGTACACTGCGCGTACTCGTGCCCCCGCGCGCGCGCACGAATTGACCCGACCAGCTCGAATATACCTTTTCTCGCATTACTCAATGGATAAAATATGGATACTTGTTTGAGAAAAGTTGATTCGTCGTGTGGCTGACTGTATGTAGAAAAAAATACGATTTTGCAGCTTAGTCTGCAGCAGATTGTTTTGACGATAGTCTTGAAGAAGCAAAAATTAATAAAAAAACATTTGGCTTGTTGAATGGTTAATATGGCCAATTTTACGCGATGCTAAAAACTTGAATCAACAATAAACACCCAAATTGTAATCGATTTGTATACGTTATTTTTGCGAATGTTTAGACTCGTGGCAGCGAAGAGTGTCGCGTACGAATACGTCAGTGGACGTTATTATTTTACACGCTCGCACGTGACTGATTTTAATTTAAACCCGTCCGGATCTTTCGAGCATCAATTACCAAAATTATTAGCAAACAATATCGAGCTAACGACACGATCGAGTACTTGGAAACGACTAGAAACAAATTTCTATAATAAAAATTATCGAAACTCTAAGCTATTTATAAACCATAGGAAGTCTTGAAAAAAAAAATCGTACATAATTGAGCAAGCTCTTGTACACTAAAAAAGAGTCAGCGCGTGCCGCGTTCGGTCGCGCACGGGTGTTCCGATCGGCGCCGTACACTTATACACGAGACAAATTGACGCGCTGTCCCTAATTTTTTTAAAAACCTTTCCACTTCAACCTTTTATAAATTCATCTTGACAGCCATACATAATGGACTGTAATCAAGAATGAGCGTTTTAAAATTATTTCCTTACCGTTATGACATTGTATCGGAAAGTCTTAACACAAATATAATCATAAAATTCATAATTTTTTTCTAATAATTAAATAGATGTGACCGCACCCTTCGTTTAAATAACTATTTCCTAATAAAGGAAGGTTTGTAATTGTAATAAAAGTGACTGCTCTGTTAAAAGTGCTCAGCATTAATACTGGTCCTACTACCAAAAAATGTGCACATAACCATTAATTGGCTTATTTTGAGAGATTTTTCTGTTAGACTTATGCGAATTGAGTGAATTTCAAAGGATAAGAAAACTACAGCTTCTCGACCAATTTTCAATCACCTCGAATACGATAATACCATTTTAATTCTTCACCACTGGATGGCGAGTACCTTTATCTGTAAACCTGCAAGTGTCGAAGTAGTAATAATTACATAAGTCAATTGTATAAGTTAAAGATCGATTAATGGAAATTGGAAATTTTTGTTCAATTTCGAAGATCATCATGTTACCAATATGAAGCGTATTATAAATAACCTGAAAATGACGATTTAATTGTTTAGACTAGTTCTCAATCGCCTCAAATACAACCACCAAATAACACCATTATAAACCCTGAAAATAATACCATTTTCAGAATCCTCCACTAGATGTCGAGTACCTTCATCTGTAAATCTGCAAGTGGCAAAATGAAAATAACTATAGAAATTAATGTACATCCTCTGGGGATGATGAATACTCGTTTCAATATTTTCTGTTTGCGAGTCTTGTAACAAATATCAATGCAAGTCGTTACGTTTCTCATCGTTTCGCCTATGCCTTTTTTCTTTCTCTCAAGGCTTAACTTTGATGCATCGAGAAAACGACGATTCCAGAGCCAAGTGTATAATAATACAAGCCGAACACTGGCGCATCGTCAAATGTTGTACACATGCGCGCGTTAAAAGCCTATATAACTTCGGTGTTCAAAAATACGCAAGAAACAGAAATAACGCTCGGCGCTCGGCGTTATCGGATACTATACGTACTGCAGCACCGAACGTAGCGGGTGGCCTTTCAAAGGATACATCCACACAGACACATATAGAGAGAAAAAAATCTGGAACGAATGGGTGTAACCGCCGCCACTGGTGTATTTAGTGCTTACATTGCAGGCTATTGCTTCTCTATCGACTTGACGCGTTTTTGTCTCGAAAAGTAAAAGACGAAAAACAAAACAAAACAAAACAACAAAAAGGAAGAAAAAGTGAGAGGCGTCAGGCACGCGAGTAAGTGAATATCTTACACGTACGTTCACATACCATGTGTGTATATAGTTAATTGATACGGCACAAGCAACGATGTTCGTCTTACTACTTTCTGCAGCTGTATACGCGGGACACTTTACATTATCATGCAGATCGAGCTGTGAGATCTTTTCCAACTCTTCCATAGTAGCTAGCTATAGGCGTGTGTCGTGATCATTGTGCCGAATCCTTTTCTCTCAAATCTCTTCTCTATACCTCTTCTGATTCTCAATACGGTCAATTCTCTCCATATCTATACGACTGAATCGAAATCAAACGCGTGGTGCTGCGCTTTTACACCGAAAGTTTATATATGCGCCGTTTATATACCGCCTTGGATTTCGTTCAATTGCGCGCGTCGTCGTCGTCGAACAGATTGTCGCGAGTTCATAACTCTTTTTTCACAATGGGTTAAGCCTAGGTAAATAGTATCAACTTTTTACTCAATCGAACGAAAATTCGAGAAAGAGTTTTAAATATCAATTGACGGAATCGATGGCGCGCTTAACGTCGGTAGGACGCGTGGGCATGTGTATATATACGAGTAAATCAATGCCCCATACATTACATCGTACAAAGTCAAAGTGTTTTTCGGAGCGTCCGCCGGTTCACAGTACACCGGCCGAACTGGAAAATTTTCCTGCATCAGAGATTAGCGTGAGAATAAATAATCAAGCGCGGATGAAGAATTTCTCCTCTCAAAGGAAAGAAGAACTCGGGTATCCAACACGCATACTCGGACACTGCCTGTCGGCCACGGGAGTACACTCATACAAAAGAAAAAGATTTATCAAAAAAATATACAAAAAAAAAGGAATATTCATTTATTAATAAATTTGTATGTAAAAACGGCGCACGCGATAGACAACAGAGCGCCATGGGCACACGCGCACATTCATCGAATACTTATTAGAACAAGAGAAAGAAAGATGCGAGTGAATTATGTGTATTACATACTCGTTACATATGTCCGCCGGATTATACAGATTAATATATGGTGCCGAAAGTATAGCCGAGAATTTTTTTTTTTTTTTAAATTTCGACGAATCGACCTTTAGCCCAGCTTCGCGATATTCGTCCAGCGATGAGCGATTTACTAATGACCAATCGGACGTGATACATGTCGTCCACTTGCCCTGCCGATTATAGATCGACGTGTTCGCGAGTATGTGACGCGCGCACACGCCTCCTTCCGTCATATACACTTACTTTCCTCTGTCAGTAGTGTAACGCAGAAATTTATCTACATGTGTGCCATCCGACTCGAGTGGTGGACTCTAGCTCGCTAGCAGGGTCTCGCGTTTCTTCATTCGGGAAAGATTTATATGAGAAACCACTGTCAGCGCTATTTAGACGTAATTAGCTCGATTAAAAAGAAAAGCTATATAACGGCTGGCATGTGTATTTAGTATCGCGCGCGCACGTGTCTCTCTCTCTAAGCGAAAGGCGTAAGATAACCGTGTGTATAATATACACTGTGTATATATCTTTAAGAGCTAACGGCTGCTTATATTTTGGGATAATTTTCGCTCGTATAGATGTCAAAACAATTGTTTCTAGTTCTTACGGACACGACGCAGGCCTATAAGATCGGGCACCCGCAATAAATATCTTATATCAGAGAACGTGTAATCGTCGACTCCGTCGAGCTTCCGGGCCGCAATAAATCCAAGCTATCTACTACTGCTGCTACTGCTTCTAGTGCTTCGCCGGCCCCGCGGCCGTGTGCGTCCGTGGGATACATATTTTTAGATTAATAATTTGGTAGCGCGAGGCCTAGGCCTGGCGGTAGGCCGAGCTTGCGGGTGTTTATGGTCCCGCGCGATCGCAAGCAAACGCCGCACACCACCGCTGCCGCCGCCGCGACTGGTTTACTTCGAGACTTATGTGTATTATGCGCGTTATACGATCTGCCTGAGCTCGTAAAACACGCGCAAACACGCGCGCGCGCTCACACAAAGCTCCAAGCCAAAAAGACGACGACGCGCTTCAATCAAATTTAGATTCTTTATTGCGCAAATTACGAAGCTTTTTGAGCGAGCTGTAGTTTAGAGAATATTCGTATAATATACGTGTCGTACGAGAGGCGACGTGACTCGCGAATAAGCGTAGATGCGATCGAATGCACTCGATTTTTCGTGTCTCAGAATTATTATTCATTTGTTTTTACATTTTCTTTAAACTCTTTCTCGCGCATATAGCAAGTCATTCTTAAAAGAAAAAATGATTCTCCCATACTTTTGTCGGATTACTACGAGGATGAGCCGCCGCGACCGCTGCTGCCTCGCGATGAGCGATTAATTTTTATACCATTCGCTTACTAAATACTACTAAATAGTACTAATGTACCCGTAAGTTCCATAATTAATAGTTAATTCATCATAAGTTTCGTTTCTGCGCTTGGGGACGCCAGGATCAAAAAGTTGCTTAGTCACAAGAACGACGGACCGAGAAAGAACATCTCCGCGACCGTCGAGGCACAAAGTCGCGTTTACATCACTTAAGCGTACATTAAGCGATGACTCTGCAGGAAACTCGACTATGTGGACTCCTTAGACCGCCTATTGAATCGTCTTCGAAGCGCCCTGGGCGAAGAACATGAAATGTGTTAAAAAAAAGAGAAAAGTAAATTGGTCCCTCGAGACGATCCTCGAGTGAAAAAAACCATAAGAGACTACTAATAAAGCCTCATTAATATATTCATGCAGTCGTATTAGTGGCAATTAATGATCCGACCACATGCAGTAAGAGAATCTATACGCTCTTACCATTGTTTCCATCGAGAATATGATTGAAAAGTCCGTGTTGTGTGCTCTTCAAGATCGAACAGACCGCGCGATCTCTCACTTAATGCTGTACTTATGCCTCGTTTCTTTTGTCATCTGGCTTGTAAATAAGCCTTATGTTTATCCCAGGCAATTGTTAAGAAAAAAAGAGAGAAAATGTAGTGAGTACTGACATAGGATGCTATCATAAAGATAAAAAAAGGTCAGCTCGTTTGGTGCCAAAGGAGAAACTTTGAGCTTAGGAAATTTGTCATAAAAACGGGGGGGAGGCAATAAAAAAAAAGAGAGAAAGACCAGAAGCGCTATCATCGTATAGGCCATAATTACTCGACAGCCCACACTTGAGATATCCCAGCGCGTAATTTAATGCTCGGGTTATAAGCAGCATCAAGCTGTTAAGCATATTATTATACAGGATCGTGTGAGAGAGGGATTTTAACGATCCTTTTTCTCAACTCTTTCCGGTGAAGATGCGTTTTCGAGTCCGCGCTCACACACGCACACGTGTATACTTCGAAAGTGTATTCTAGCGTTCTGTGTACAAAGGGGAAAACGTTCGAGTAGAATATGTAAAAAATATTAAGAAAATTTCTTTGGGTTAAAAAAAAAAGCACTGCGTCATCCAGTAGATCATACGTTTCTCGGATAATAATGAAAATTATGATAATATTAATAACATTCGACAATGGATTTGTTAATGTGAAATATGACGGGCATGTAATATAAAGTCGTATAAAGATCGGGTTTCTTCGTCAACTCTTTGAGCTCTACACGACTTTGGTTGCCTCGGGCCGAGAGTAAGAATAAGTGTCACGTTCATACGCGCGACAGACTATCCCTCATAAAACTGGAGCACAAAAGAAATATGAAATCGTCATAGTAAAACTGACGAATGACGACAGGCTACTAATCTATCCATTGTCCCGTTGACACTGGTGATTAAATTTATGATGGATCAGGTGACGCGTACTTGATCCAAGACTAATAATCGATTCTTGGAAGTGGGACATTGTTTCGTTCGAGCTTTTGAAAATTATAACAATACAATGATTTTGTCCCCCGTCGCGTCTCGAGTCCACCACACAGTTTTCCGTGTGTGTGTGTGTTACTCGTGCAGGAAATTATTTCACGTGTGTGTGAGACTATATCTATCCGAACGCGAGATATATGACGCCCGATCTCTTATATATACAGTACGATAAAAGTCAATGCTCGTAAAAATACATCGGAGGAGTCTCGTCGCGACGATGCAGCACAACCATCAAATCTCTTACCTATTTCGCGGAGATTTCGATTTCGAGCCAATATCCCATATATAGCTCTCGGGGATGGAAATATATACACACACACACACACGGAGGAGGAGGCTTAGGGTTGCGCCGCGCGAGATATCGAGATAGATGGAGATTGCGATTTCCTTGAGACTATATCGTAAACAGGGTAACATTCGGTGTACTGTATAGGGTAATGCCGGTTATGCTTATCGCATAGGGGTGAGAAGAGAGCACGAGAGCCTTGAGAGAGACCGATCGTTGGATTTTCATTCTTGATGGCATTTTGCTATATAACTGTACGGCATCTGATCTTTCTTTTTATCATGCTCGTACGTCACTTTGGTATTTCGCAAAATTTATATACGCGAAGCTTATTAGAATCCCTTTGAAAATTTTCTAACACCAGCGTCTTAATTAAAATCTACTTGCTATAATCGATGTAGTTCAATATAGATTTTACACTTTATCCTTATGCTTTATACCGTAAATATTTCATCGATTATCCAGCGATCTTCGAGAGCCTCCTCCTAAGCTTTATCCACGCAACCGCGCTCGGGATTTGTTGGTGGCTGTTTTTTATGGGCAATCTCGGGTTATGGACAGCTTATGTATATAAGGACGCGATCACGCGAGCGAGAAGCGAAAAAGTTGTCTCGGAAGCACTTTTTGGGTCCATTGCGTTTCGAAAGATTCGTGTGTATGTACCCCGATAGAAATGCTCGACGATAATAGTAGAAGACTTTAAGTCCTCGCCGCTAGATGGCGAGTACCCTTATCTGCAAATCTGCAAGTGGCAAAGTGAAAATGATTGTATAAGTGGAAATGAGAAGAATACAATCATTCGTGCCCGTGAAGTTTCAAGTAGTGGTAGCGAGTGCGATCACCGATGCTGCTGTGCTGCGTGACGGTCGAAGTGACAGGTCGGCTGACTATAGCCTACCTTAACTGTTTTGTAGTGTGAATGTGTGAGTGTGGGAGCTAATAAATCTCTTGATTCATACTACACCAGTCGCACCTTTATTCCATTCATATACTCAGGTAGCCGAGATCCCGGAGAAGCCCACCTTTGGATGGTACACACCAAGTCCCATGGTCGGGTCTGACCATGGCTCGACATATAAATGATACTAATATTAAAATTAAATCATACGAAGAAAATTAAAAATAACTATCGACGAATAACGACCAAGAAACTTTTTCATTGGCCCAAAACTCGTCGTAAAATGTTGAGCATTTCTGCTAGGGTACTGCTCGATTCGTGCCTAAAAAAAATCTCGTTCGTTTTGGTATAGAATCATTTGACTCCATTAATAGGTAATTACTGTCACTACCTTTCAGATCGATTTTTAATTGATACATCATTGAACAAATCCCACACGCACTGTGTGAACCCCGACAATCAAAGCTGGTTTGTTCGCGGTTTAAAGTTTGTTTTTCTTTCGGTCTAATTATGTCAGAAGTTGTATTCCCCGATGAAAAACCATCATCGATGACGGAGCAACTTGCGGAGTATTTACTTAAGCACGGCTTAAGACACGGATTTGTCTCTCGCCAATGAATAGGCCGCCGCGGATCGTGTCCACACGCCGAGATTCGTGTCGTTCAAAAAGTGCTGCTTCATGGCAATCTCTCAAAAAAAAAAAACAGCAAAGGATTAATTACCAATTAATAGCTGAGAGCTTTAAGCGTTTTTCAACACTTTGTAAAGTAATTATTGGTTTGTTTTTGTGTATTGTCTTTGAAAAAAAAAACAATCGACTGTACGCGATGTATGTAGCAGAGCCCCCCCGTGAGTGAAACAGTGTGTCAGCTCTGTACATAGGTGTATTATATATTAATACGCGTCGGTACAGAAGCGAGCCGCGCGTCGTCTCGGTTCTATCTCGCTTTCTCCCGGCTCGGAAGCAGTAGCAGCAGCTCGGATAAGCATCTTATTCAAAATATATGGCGTACACACGCAGAGAGCCGCGCGCGGGAGAAGAAGGAGAAGAAGTGGGAGGAGAAAGAGGAGGAGAATAAAGAAAAGAGTATACAGCTCCGCTCGAGAGATAGAGAATCAGTGGCAGCAGTAGCAGCAGCAATGGGATATATAAAGTAGCTATGCGCCTCGGCACGTCGGGAGGGTTATACTACTGCTGCGGGTGCTGCGGGTTGCGCGCGCGCGCCCGATCACGGTTTATACCAGTGGCTGCGCCGTGCGTGCAGCCGCACACCACCGCCGCACTATCACCGCCGCTGCCTGTCGCGCGCGATCTGCTGCCATGCCTTACTTCTACGTATACACCGGATACAATACCCCATATCCGAAGCAGATCGTTTCGCGCACTTTCTTCTCGCTACGATCGCAGGGCCGGAGATTCCGCCCACCCGAAAAAAAAAACCCCGGCCCGCGTGTCTTGCGAGTCTTCGTGCTTATACGTACGCAACCCCCGGATAGCCAACGTCTTCTTCGTCTTCTTTTTCTTTTTCTCTCTTTCCTTCCTTTTCGTGTTTCCGCGCGACACGACGCACTCGGTGGAGATTATCATCTCGAGGCTAAATTCTACACCGAGTGAAGAGGGAAGCGAGAGGGGTGCGCGTGCGTTCGTGAGCCCTCGAACGGAGCTCGATTTCGCTTCAATAGTTATCGTGCCCTGCCGGTTCTGCCTCAAATGGACACTGATCTTCGGGGGGATTTAACATTTTTACGCTCGTACACTTTTCAGCGGCTATAAATTCTTTAATTCGAGATACATATAGGATATATTACACGGAGCCAATCGAAGGCCAGTGGGTCAGTCGAGCCTGATCATCGAGGACTTAACTTTGCGCGCTTTGTATACATCGAGAGGATCGGGGAATCGTTGGCTTATTCTGCACGTTTGATTCCAAGCCGATTCGTTTTTATAATCTCTTTATATAAAATTTGAACGTCAATTACACGTGTTATCTTTCATAACCATTCTCAACTTTTCTCACAAAATGCAACAACGTAAATAAAAATTGGAGCTTAATAACTATCTTTTTGTGCTTTGGATTTGAAGATAGTAAAGCCGTCGAGAACTAATACGGTTCGTACGGTAGATCTTTGGTCCGACGTTGTGCTTCAACGACATTACTAGCCAACAGCATCAAGCAACCTAAGTTCAAAGTAGGAAGTTTTTTTTAAAATATGAATATCTCAATTGCTTAGAATGAATAAATATTATTACCGGCCACGAGAAGTACAAATAGCGCCGGAGATTTGAACATTTTTCTGATTGTGAATTATAATACTCTACAATTGTTAATTGAGCGAGCTGATTTTATACCATGGTCAAGGTTAGATACTGCTCGTAAAAACTTATTAACGTAATTTTTCATTAAAATTTACGACAAGTTCAAGATTGGACAAGATGTTTGATTACATATAAAATTGTTTAATTGGCAAAGCCAATTTACATTAGTATATAAAACGATCTTTGCCGCTATTCTAAACATGCAAATCCAATTAAAGTCAAATGTATATGAAAAGTGAAAAAAAGATTTTTCGTGAATCCAAACTTAAAATAAATCTGTATCAAAGCATAGATGTTCAATCAAAATGTTTGAATTCGAGTATAGATTTTCAGTTCTTTCCCATTGATTTTTTTCTTGCGGAATATTTTTTAACTTTTGAGAACGTTATCAAACTCCCAAAAACATGAGGATTCAGTCAAAACCTCAAGTTTGTTTACATTTTTTCCCCCGAAGCTATAGTAACTATACCTCTAAACTATGGCATTTTTCTTCCCAAATCTTCAAACAATATTCACCGTACGCGAGCTTATAGTGCAGTTTACGCACATGCACGCGTTGCGGAGTTTAGCCAGTTTCGATGCGGCGCATTCGGATTTTCCATCGCTAAATTCCGAACGTTTGCTCGGCCACCACCGCCGGTACTTATCGTTCTTACGATTTTTATCGCCCGGCCCAAGTCCATTTGCGTATATATATGTGCGCGCCGTATATGCCGCGTAACGGCGCACGACTACTGTTTCCCAATACGCGCCAACGCGAAGCATGCGGCGAGATATCGGCTTCCCAATATAAGCTAAGCGATTGTTCCGTATGCGTGCATAGATTGGCGTTTGTATCGGAGGCTTTTCTCCATAACATATGTATATAGCGATGAGGGAAGGAAACTACCAAGCTGTAGTATACGAATAATCTTCGTCTACTTCGGCATTTGTTTAGGTTAATGATTTTTTGTTTGTAGATTATTACTATTGTCCTCCTATGCGTATAATAACTCTTTTATTTTTCCAAATTCTGGAAATCGTTGAAGAGGATAAAGAGCGAAACGACGAATTCTTAACAATTACAATTAATTAAATTATACACATGCAAACGCCTTAAAGTGCCTCGCCACATATGCATATAAACGACTCCGACGTACGTCGCAGTATAGCAAAGCTCGTGCGTCGATTCAGAAACCCATATGGAATAAAACGCGCGGGATCACGCAGCTCCCGAGCAAACGATTGAGATAGAGTGAGGGGAAAAAGCCTCTTAACAGAAAAAGAGAATCCCTCTCTCTCTTCCTTTTCTTCCCATTCTTTTCGATTTTCTCTGCATCGATGGCTTTTTTATACGTTTGTGTGCACTGATATACACGTATTGGCTCGAGGATGCGTGTCTCTTCTTAGCCTTGGCGCCTATAATACCGATGCCTCTTTCGCCGCCGGCGGCAGTAGCGGCAGCAGCACACGAGCCCGCATATATATACGCGATTGTTCGGGCTTACGTGTAGGGGGGCTTTTTCGGCCCCGTTTACGAAATCGATGTCTTAAGTGCCCCCGATGCCTATATAGGCGCTATAGGCGATTTTCCGGATCTCTTTCTCTCTTTGCTATATACCATTGTACATCGGCTATTTGGCGCGCGCATCCGAATAATTGGAGGCTACCTCATGGCGTATTCATGAAATTTCGTTCCGCATATACTACTTATTTCGCATGGAATCCATTCTTGTTTGGCTTGATCTTCAAATAGGATCTTTCTCTGTCTCGTCTCTTTGAATGCACGCAATAATGCGTACATACTCGCGCGCCAGAGGCGTATACAGAGACAAGGTAATGGGCAGATTTACCTACAGGTATATCATTGTGCCTCATGCGATTGAGAGCTAGCAGCTCCGTGAGCAAATTGACGCGTTGACGCAGTCGATCCATTTATCTCTCCGTACAGCAGCTATATAGTGGCCCTGCGCAACGATCGTGATCATCTCCACACTCGAGACACACATTATTACCCGACTAATAGCTCGGAGCTATTTTTACGCGACTCCGATCGAGATCTCGAATTGCACTTGCGCCGATTAGAGAAAACGCACATGTCTCCGACTTTCCAGAAATTAGGCCGCGTACAGGCGATGATGTCGCATTCGCGTCACGTACGTCTCTCTGCCTCTTCAAGAGTGCGCGTGTGATATCGAAATAAAAAACCGCTAATGGGAGGCCGAAAAACGCGTGTGCGTGTCTTCGGCTGCGTGAATCCAAGATCTTGTACGGGTGGCCAAACGTGTCTCGATCGCAGTTTTGTGCGGTCTATTTTATTTTTTATTTACAAGATTTACTGCGGCAGGAAACGCGGTATCTTGTTATTTACTGTGAATTATGAAAAAAGTAAACTCGAGTTGAAATTATTCTTAGCTGTTTCAGTCGATTTTATAGAATTATGATTTTATAAAACCGGCTTATCTTAAAGGTCGTGCAATCTAAGCATTTTTAATGAAATTCTTCATCGGTATTAGAATTTTTGAATAATTAATGGCATTTTTTAAATTTCAAATACTTTTCATCGACCATGTACCGAAAATCATTATGATATAATAAATGTTAACTGGAACAGTGTCTATTAATGATTAGTATTCTGTCAACTAATTTTTTGTTATTTTCACGCGATAAATACAACTCGATGGCTACCAAAACAAAGCAATTTTTATGTTTTCTATGTAAAGTAACAATAACATTGCTTCACAATATTAAAAGATTATGTACCACACGACACTGCGATTCAACTCGTTTTTTGTCTCACTTTTATTATCGCTATAAAAATTTCAATACACTCATTACTTTGCATCGAAACGAGCCATAACATCTACACAGCTACGCAGAAGACTTCGTGGTATGAAATCAACTCTCTCTCTCTCTCTCTCTCTCTCTCTCTCTCTCTCAGATTTTTAAAATATGCTCTTGATTATGACTAGTTCCGGCTCTACATTAAGTGTAGATTTGTCACATCGATAGACTCGCTTATGGACTTATATTCATCGATTAAATTTATTGGACTGGTTCTTAGCAGCCTTCGATAATGATGACGAGACACGATGATTACCGCGACGATCAATGGAGTTAAGCTGAAATTCGGTAGCGTCAATGAGCATATCCGATTATTAGGATCGGTGACAAACTCGAAACTCGCTGTAATTTTTTTTTTTTTTTTCAAATCGTCACAAAATTTCTTGGGATCAAAGAGGCAATTTTTTTTATAGATCATGGAATCGAAGATTTTACAAAAAAAATGTTGCCAATTTTTTATTGAAAAAAAAATGTAGCGAAAGTTTTGTAATCTTCTCACGTACATAGATATCATTTCCAATTTATTCCTTCCTTTTAGAAAATTTCCGTATTTGCGCAACCCTTTTTTTTCGTCCAAGCTCGTATATCATATGTTGTCCATGTAGTACCCTCATCTTAAATGCAGGTAAATTACATCACGTTAACCAAATACGAGGCGTACGGAACAATTAAAATCTACAAAGAGTTAATCAGCTCTAGTTTGTAGAATGACGTCCACCTACTTTGGTACGATTGAAGCCCGAGCTAAATACTCCGTAGGTGGGTATAATAGCATCGTTAACTGGACAAAATTATATTACAAAATCGAAAGGTTAACGAGAGTCGAAACACGCAATTGGTCAATTGGACTTTCTTTGTTCGCATTGTGCCCGGTGGTTGTTAAGTCGCTGCTTGTTGCCCATTGCATTACAATAATAAAGAAAGTCCGAAGTGTTTCACGCTGCCCAACTGCGCGCGATCGAGGCGAGATTACGCAGTAAGTGGAGGCTCGTAAATCTTTCGAGATTACGTCTAGATCGCTTTCAAGCATGCATTTCTATGTAAGTGCGACACGGTAATTAGGCCGAGTCTTTTGGAAGAAAGAAGAAGCTAACAAATCACGTCATATTGAGGCATCTGATTGCGTCCGCGTGATGGACAGACACACACGCAGAGACAGTGATCTCTCGTTACGCATGCATATTCCAATTGGCCGAGCGAGCTTCGATTGATTTAAGTACGATTTACGAGATCGGTTACGTAGTATTACGCCCAAGCATGCATAGACGCTTCACTTAAACGTCGATTTATTTGTAATTAAATAGTTCGAAAATCAGTCTATATTCAATACGATTCGAACCGTTGCATAAGACGAAACAATCCTAAGACTGTGATATTCAAGGAAGGCGCGTGCTACGACTATCCCCCCCGTGGCTAGGTTGACTTAAACCTACACGGAGCACACTTCTCTCATTGTGTTAGGAGGCCACATATTACGTATCGATCACCGGGGCGCACGCAGTGATTTCCACCTACTGCATTAGCATGACAATCATGGCCCATGGCAGTAGTCTACTAATTGCCCGCCTCGGAGCCGTCTTAGGTGGACTCTACGAGTCGACTCTTAAATACGGTACGCTACACGCCTCGCAGTATGTGTGTACCATGTGTCGCGTATACGTTATTAGCATATATTTAAGTCGTGATTTACAGTGATTTAATTAAATAGTTAATTGATTCGAGGACAACGTTATGTCAAGGGCGCATTCCAGTGCGCGTATCGTCGCGCGTGTACGTCTGACTATGGCTCGTTTGACTGATACAATGACAGGAAGAATTTACGGAGGATAATTACTCGTCGTCGCGCTTGGACGGAGGATAGAAGGAAAAAAAAAACAGCAGGTCGCCGTGGTCCGCGCGTGGCACGCGCGCACCCCGCCTGTGTGACTTTCTCCGCGTGTGGGCGCTCTAAACTTTAATTTGTCACTTTTGCGATGTCTAATTACGATTTTTTTTTTCATCGAGTGTTATATGTTTTTCGAAGTTAAATGTTAAACTCGATAACTTCCGAGATTCTTCGACTGAGTTGTATATGTGTCTAGGCAGATTAGACGATTGGCTTAAAAAATCGTCTTCTTTAACTTGAAAACGAAGCTCGATTTAGTTGGAAAAATCGAATTACGGGTCGTTTGGATGAAAGCTGGTCGAGATAGACAGTAAAATTTTTCAAGAAAGAGCTAAAAAATTAATCAAAAGTACAGATATCAAAATGAAGTACGCGATGGACGATGCGCAAGAAAAATCTTCACATGCTCTTTTGAATATGAAGTTTGAACTTCATTTTTTTCCGGAGACATTGAAAACGATAGTTATAGATCGATTCGTTTCAATGAGATAATGCAAAATCACTCTTATGATTAACCGGGAAAACCAACACCTCGTTCACATTCGTCGAGTATGAAAAGATATATCTTAATCACAATCCAATCAATGTAATATTGAATAAAATTATCTTCTTCGTCAAAATAATCGTCAACGCTCTGAAGTAAAAAATGATTTTTTTATTTAAATATGTCATAACGGAGATATTATTTCACTCGAGATTTTTTCACCTCCAAGAACGCAAGCTGCAGCTCACAAAAACAAGATGAAGAAGTAGAAGAAAAAAACAGATGTCAAATAATTGAACTTGTCGCGAAGCGTGAAATCATTCATTCTCAATTAAAGAAGGCGACACTAGAGGTCCGAGCGAGCCTTTCGACAGAAATGACAAAAATGACAAACTGCGCTCGGCGCGCGCCGAGTAATACTGTAACGCGACAACAAGTATAAATCCACGCGCCGACAATACTCCGTATATAATGTAAGTTTTCGGGGTCGCTCCGTAGATACATGCAGGTGTGTGCGTATGCGTGTCCTGTGTTTCCTTACATTATTACACGACGCAACACTCCGGAGTCGATTCTCTCTCGCGCCCAGCAAGCAGCCCACGCGCGCGGCAGCACACACACAC
>CACVKI010067094.1:0-17334 GCA_902732785.1 Trichogramma evanescens | reverse complement strand
CACATTAATAATTATACCGTTGGATTCAGCGTGATTTTATCTATCTAAACATATATAATTTGTTCATCAATTTTTCATGAAAGAGCCTCCTTAACAGAGCAATACGTTTGAATATCTGCCTTAGCTCAAATTACTGCTACTATGAACGCACCATTACATTTATAGAAAAATTCGGCAAATTTTATTGTACTGTGTTAGAAAAAATTATAATTCATTATTAATAATAATTCGAAGCAACATTCATCTTCCTCTATCCTTCAGCTTAATGAGTATTTTATATTTATTCAGGAAATTTACAAAAAACCTTGTGCACATCTCCTGGTAATCATGTTCAACATTTCATAGTTAGTTTTTGACTATACGAAATTCGTGCGAATTACCATTTACATACACGTTTGATAGTGATTTTAGTAAAATAAATGAATAAATAAATTAATTCAATCATGAATACGTACGTAATTTTTTTAATACCGTGCTTTGACTTATACCATTATTTCTTCTCTGCCTCTTGCGGATTCACAAATAAAGGTACTCGCCATCTAGTGTTAAAAGTATAAATTAGTCATATCGTATCTAAAGTAATTGAAAACTAATCTATTGTTCTAAACCCTACTGGTTTAACATTTTGTAAAATAATTGTAATAGAAAAATCGTCAAAAGCAAGGCAATTAATGATAAAGTAATTTTTAAACGTTTTAAATGATTATTTTTTTATTTTTGGGCTATTATAAATATTGAAAATTTTTACTAATGTCTAAACGCTTGAAAACAAAGTCTTAGTGCATTAGTTTAGTATTGGGTTTATGCACGAATTCGCTGATGTCCTTTGAATAATCAGTACATTATGTACGGAGTAGATGAAAATTTCAGAAAAGACTGAAAGCGACACCTGTGCAGCCTGAAAGTAAACGGTTAAGTAATTTTGCTATCATGTCTCCTAACAAGAATTTAATATGTGTCTATTATGTTTGTAGGGCTGTTTTAAATAATAAAAAAGAAAAATTCTTTTCAAAAATTAAATCTATTTATTTTAAGATACTTGAAGGTACTTACATGAGCTCAGAACAAATCGCATTCATAAGTATATAATCGGATAAAAAAGCAGTTATAAAAGTTTCATCACTTACGTGCAGGTGTATTGAAAAAAAATTCGACCGTTATCTTGATAATGAGAATATTTCGATACATTTTTTACATTGGTGCAAGATCGACACATCGAATGCTCGATAACCAATAAAACCAAAAAATTACGATCTCGAAATCACTCAAGTTTATTGAAATTGCGCATAAATGTACTTACCGGCTCAGGAGCAAGTGTGTATATATCCAAGCCAAGCAAATCATCGAAATTCGTCCATGCGGCAATGTAAAAAGCCGTAAATAACATTTCCTGCCTACGAGACGCCTCGAGACACTTCCGTAATACCTACTATACGTGTACGTTCGTATCACCGGTGCCCATAAATTCCTCCAACTTATATGGACGTCCTTAAAAAGATCGCAAATCACCCTCCCGCTGCTGGCATCGTTTTGCTCGGGCAAGAAAGAGTGAAGTAAAATAAAGGAGAGAGAGAGGGAAAGTACATAAGTAGCCGACGCACTCGTAAATGTCAAAGAGGACGTCGTTGTCCGCGCGCGCGACCAAGTCAAGAAAAACTTCGAGACTCCAAAGTCCCTTTAAATGTTTCTCATAGTTTTTTCGCGAACGCTTGTACTGCTTCTTCCTCTTTTTCTTCTTCTATCTCTACCTTTTCCATCCGAATTTGTATGCTGTAGCCGAGAAAGAGAGAGAGAGAGAGAGAGAGAGAGAAAAGAAGCAGTTTTTCGAGTCGTGTGTGTACACATACGCGCAAAGTTTACGTGCGTCTCTCGCGATAGCCCCCCCGAATATAATATCTCTGTCAACCGATGAGTCAAGAAGTGCGATATCTCCTCAATATTTCATAAAAACACTCCGTCGCGCGCGTGTAAGTTGCTTTTTTTGGCCTCTTCCTTTTTCTCACCCCCGCCTCCCCCCGTGCCTCGAACGAAAAAGGCTTGAGATGTATTTTTATGTACATATGCTAGTGGAGCTCGCACGTGTGTGCATATGTAGCAGCATCTCTTATGAACGAGCTTTTTTCTCTTACACACACTCACACATATGACTCGGATCCTTTTCACTTTGATCTTCGCGCATATATCGCACGTTAACACGCGTCTTGAATTTTTAGATGCGCGCGCGATATTATGCATGCCCATATGCTCTCTGTGTATGTGTTTCCCCGAGATTTTCGAATTTCTTATCCTTGGCGGCGGCGGCGGCGGCGGCGGCGGGCGTTGATGTTTTTCTTTCTGTGCGTACTCTCCGAGGAGCAGCACTGCTGACGTATCGTGTATAACGATGAAGCGCGAGAATGACGAAAAAAAAAATAAGAAGAAATGTTTGTATCGCAAGTTATACAGCGTAAAAAGTAAACATAGCTGCACGGTTATACCAAGATCAATAAGGGTTTCTACTCATAGAAGATTCAGTACCTCATCAAATTTATCAATATACTTGCCAGCTCGAAAGGCCGGTCTTGCACCACCACCACCGTCACCGAGGCTGTCTAGGCTATTGTGCGTGTATACAGACTCGGGCGCGCAAAGCTGCAGGTGTTAGAGTATAGAGCAGAGTAGAGAGTAGACTCGGGGTGTTGGTCGGACTACACACTATATACTCCGGTCTAAGATGTAATTTTCAATACTCGCCGAGGTCCTTCTCTCGTGCACTCCGCCCAACCCCCGTTTCTTGCCTTCTCCTCTCACCGATACACATATACACATACATACACGTGCCTGCACAGGAAAGTCTCTGGAGAGGACACTCTATGCTCGCGCGCGTTCCACAACTCCGAGGCTTTACCGCGTCCTGTCTGCGTAAACTCCCTTTCTCAAGTCGGGTGTACCGCCAACGCCGCCGCGTGTATTAGACTTATACACATAGACTGCGTAATATAATGTAAGTATCTTTGGACAGTTTCGCATTTTCGCTCCGAGCTTACGAGATAGAAAATGTTGAAAATCGTCACTGGAGGTGAAAAAAGTATATTACGTGAACAAATTTTCAGGATGAACCAAAGAAAAAAAAAACGTATACATCGTCTTCCGCTGAAAAAAAAATGTACGAACAAAGGTATAGATCGGTAGATCGAGTTTTCCCGCCGAGTCCATATCTTTTACCTATGTAGATGCGCATCATGGGCGAAACCCGCAGGGATCCTTACATATAGCAGCAGTCACACTACTGATCTTTCTCTTTGTCACAAGAAGAGAGCAGCAGCAGCAGCAGCACAAGCCATTGGAGCACGACCTCTCTCTCTCTCTCTCTCTCTTCTGTATATTCTCTCTCCTTTAAAGCGTGTGTGTGTATATCGCATACTCTTTGCGCGTCTCCGAGAGTGCCACACAGCTTGCAGCTAGCTATACTATACCCCCGGAGATGAGGAGCGGGAGATATATA
Organism: Trichogramma evanescens; assembly: GCA_902732785.1. Taxonomy (NCBI): domain Eukaryota; kingdom Metazoa; phylum Arthropoda; class Insecta; order Hymenoptera; family Trichogrammatidae; genus Trichogramma; species Trichogramma evanescens. The sequence continues at coordinate 13,850 of CACVKI010067094.1, read as the reverse complement.
TACCTGAAGGTGAGCGCAAGAGAGAGAAAGCTTCTCACCCGATGTATATGTTGTATCGTGTTTCGGCTTCGTATCTGCGAAAACACTACTAGTTTTAGCATTACATACGTGCGCCCCCGTTGAAGAGAGAGAGAGAGAGAAAGAGACAGAAAAAAAAACTCGCGTACGCTTCTTCGGCTTATCTCTCAACTTCGAGCGAGTGATTTATGTACGCCGGTTTTTCGCCTGCACACACGCGATAGCTGCCCTTAAATAACGCTGAGCGCTGCACTTTTCTTGTCCTTCTCGATCTTAGCCGCAGCATCCTAGTAGTAGTACGTGGCGTCGGAATTGCGATCCAAATGAACTATTTTCGCTCATCAGTACTATACAGGTATACGAGAGGCTCCTCTGCCGGGTCCAAATGCGAAATCAAAGAAATCCCAAAACGCCCTGGAATTACTCGTTCGGCTTGATTTTCCCGCGAGACCGAATCAAACTCGCGGGCCTCCGTAAGCCGAGCGCCACGATGATCGCAGCTACATATAGAGCTTGCGAGCTTTAATGTATACGAGACGATAACGTTACATTATATAGAAGAAATTGACTCGATACTCACACGCAGAGGTGTCGTATACTTATTAAGCGTTCGAATATTATTTCGTATATAATATGAGAAACGCCATCGTCGTCGTTGTCGTCTAATTGGAATTCGATGCGAGATGGTAACGAGCGCCTTGTCTACGATTTTTCTTTCCCTGACGCAATTCACGCGTGTACACAAGTTAGTTTAATCCGAGGCACTTTTTCTTACTTCGTCGCTTTTACTGGAACGACGTATACGTGTATACTCGGTCTCGACTCTCCTTTTTTCCGCGCGCAACGTGAAACTCGAGCGGCTCCATACAAGTACGCATCTTACATGTATTTTTACCACAGTTGCCGGCAGTTCTCTCTGCCTTCGTGGTATGAAAAATTGTTATCTTATTTATGGCTTCGAGATTAGGTATATACACGTCCATACCGTATAGCGAGCGAATATTTGGCCCGCGCGCGCGCGCGCGTTGTACGCGTCCGCGCTTTAACGCGCGCAGTTCCCCTCGCTCCGCGCGGGGAATGATGAATGCGTTTCGAGCGAATCGAGGGCGCCGCGCAGCTTCAAACGTATCACGGCCCGTTTCCAACGAATTAAATGCGCTGCTCTCGATCGACCGCATAATACGTACATCGAAACGTTTGGCTTTTGTATGCAACGAAACGTCTCGGTGCCGGTAGCCCGAAAGCACCTTTCTCTCGACTCGGCGCGCTACTTTTGAATAATCCAGCGGACTATTTTACATTATGTACTCGCTGATATATCGTGTAGAGCTTGCCGTGCACCCCCTCTAGGCTGTGTGCGGCGCAAGCTCGATACTCGCTACACACATAGCTTGCAGTTAGACTATATGTACGTACCACTGGCCCGTACCATCGGGCATCTCTACTCAAGCGAATTAGAAGACTTTCCGTGAGAGAGAGAGAGAGAGAGAGAGAGAGAGCTGCTGCTACACACAGCGTGTGTACAGTCCGCTTATATACATGTATATTCAGGTACGAAAGCTTAAGTAACGCAGCCCGGGAATTTCTCTCCCTCTCTCTATACAGCTGTATGCGAATGCATTTCGCGCGCCGACCGACACTAGCTGCTGCTTTCGGTATATTATATCCCACGGGACACTATAGGCAACGTCCAACTCGACTCTTGGAACTCTCGCCGTGTATGTGTATGTATATATATATATAACGATGCAAGTCCGTCCAAGCTCTCGGAGTTCGCCTAGCTATAGTTTCAGCATCGGCAACATCAGCATCAGCAGCAGCGGCAACCTTTCGAAAATCTCGACTTATATACATACGTAACACCGTAGCTCTTATAATATTATACATTCGAGCTCTCGAGCTTTTGTTGCGAAAGCAGATCGGACGCGTAATATCATATACCATACGATATGGAGGAAGTAGCGCGAGTCAGCGTGCTGGCGGGCACGTGGCCGAGTGCGAACGCTATAATACCATAGAAGAGATGACGAGAGCAAAGATGCTCGAGGTTCCGAAAAGAGCTGCGAGAGAGATTGCGGAAATTTTATATCTACACCAAAGAGGCAAAGAGGAAAAGCCTAGCTCGTCGGTAAATATATTGCCTACCTCGAGCAAAACTTCTGAAATATAGATCACGAGCAGCAGCTCGAGCTCGAGCGAGCCGAGCTTCAACTGATTTTTATTATTTTTTATTTCAACGGGGCGCAGCGATATATAGCTGCTAAATCCATCAGACTTTATTATGCGCCTCCTCACGCGCAATACGCAAGATTGCTTGGTTTTTTTTTTTTTAATTCGACGACCAGACACTGCAGCATGCAAAAAAAAGGAGAGCAAAGGCCTCGTTATAATTTTTCTCTTCTTCTTTTTTTTTTTGCGTATCACGGGGTGCATCTCTCAAGATTACAATATTCCACCCGTCGCTGTGTATGTGTTATGATAAAAACCGAGATCACAAAAGCGAGTGTCAGGATTGCGTACAACAGCAGCAGTGTAAAAGAAAAAAAAAGGTGTACACCGAAGAAACGCGCGCAAAGAGCAGTTGCACGACGTATAACACATTCGAGATTGTAAAAAAGAAACGTACATACACAGATACCTCGTGTACGTAGGATACGCCGCGGCGTTTTGTTGAGTAAGAGAAACGATGCGGATGTTGCTGCCGCTGCATCAAGAACATTGTATGTGTTGCTTCGGCGAGATACGTGCCAGCGAGCGAGCGAGCTTGCAAGCTGTAGTTATATTCGTACGCGGGATAGGCAGGCAGTAACAGCAGCAGCTCTGCCCCCCGGGGGAGACTGCCTGGTGTAATTAAGCGAGTGCACCACCCTCGCGAACGCACACACACACATACGTACTGTGCACGCATACAATGTCTACGTACTACGTACACGTTCGCATCGCGCGCATCTATCCATCTACAGGCATCTCTCTTTCTCTGTGTATGTTTTACCGTACTGGCATTTTACTTTGCTGCCGCTGTCTAGTATATACCTTTTTTGCGGCCGAACCAAGCGCTCATGGGCCGGTGTATGTGTGAGCTGTGTGTGTGTGTGTGTGTGTGTTACGCAACACGCGGATTTACCGGAGTGACGAGACCAAAAAACCTCCGAGACTCGAGGGCTATATTATGATTACTCGTCGATCTTGACTTTGCGCGCGGCTATTATCACGCTCGTAGGTACGATACAAGATTTTTTGCTTTCGCGAGACATAAGTCACGTACACTCGTACGAACGAGCCTGGATTAATCGTGTCCGAGAGGTACTTAAAGCTCGTAGTCGCGTACTCACATAATCACTGCGTGTATCACGTCGGTATATAAATCGCCCCGAAAAAGATAACGCTTACACCGCGCCATGCCGAATCGCTTCTTTACTCGATCTTTTCGCAAACGACACGGTGTCTAGCTATATAGCTGCTACATCGGCGCACTTACAAATCGACTATCGCTTGACTCTCGGAGCGGAGTTTTCCTCCGCATTTCGATCGGAGCCCAGTGTGTCTGTATGTAAAGCATGAGCGTGCAGTGTACGTATATATGTATGTAAAGATGCGACGCAGATGAGCTCGGGCAGAGAGTGGCTTGGCGGGCATCGCAATTCCCACGAGTACGAGAGAGAGAAAGAGAAGACCCTGTCCTGGCAGTCGATTCTTTCGTTGAATCGGCATTTTTCTTACGTACAATGCCAGTCGAGGTATACGTACCCGCTATTCCATGCGGATGTCGCTTGCAGCACACATATGCAGCACACACACTTCCTTCTTTTTTTCTTTTTCTCTATCTCTCTCTCTCTCTCTTGATCGGTTTTCTAAAATTACAGCAGCAGCAGATCGAGCGAGCGTTAGCAGGTTCTTCCCACTCGGTATACACACAGACACGCGCGTTGAATACGGTCGTGGGGTGGCGCGCGCGCGCTATTTTCCAAACGAGCTTTCCATGAGACTATTTCTCACGCGTTTTTCTCGCAAGCAAAAAAAAAAAAAAAGAAGAGAGAGAGAGAACGGCCATTCCGAAGCTCGTTTCTTGGTAAACTGCACGCGTGGAACGCGTCGATTAACTAGACACCGTAACGAGATATTAAATCCGAATAGAATGTCGTACAAGTGTCTTTATCTGTATTAGACCTGGCGATTGTCGAGCAAACGATGGCTTTGAATCTCTATCAACATTATTAAAAATATTCATAATATCATTAATACAAAAGTGGATGCGAAGTAAATTATTTTCTCCCACTTAAAATAATTAAATATTTTATAGAAACATTAAAATTAATGTGATTTCATTTTTTATGAATAATTACGACCATTAACCATGGATAATGATTCATATGTATGACCTTCACAATTATACCGATTGATGCTTTACCACATCATGTGAACCAGTCGTTCATCCCCTGTAAGCAGCGGACTGGATATCTCGCTGTCTCGAGGAATACCTCATCCCAATACCTGCGCGACCCTTGCTGATATGCTAACACTCAAATAGGTCAATCCGATGGACTACTGTGAGTGACGATAATGAGCTCTTTTATTCTAGGCTGGCTATAATCGTGCTTATTGCATCTATCGAAACAATACTCGAGGTTCATCTTGCACCCGCTATATTTATGTACTAACTTGATCTGCTTTGTACCACTCATATCAACTGTATAACTCTGGCGCACCATTAATGGTTAATCTTCGCCTCGTTCTTCGACTTATACAATTATTTTTAATCTACCTCTTGCAGATTCGCAGATAATTCCATACTCGCCATCTAACGTTGGAGACTGACATTAATTACGATGATATTTTCACACATTTTGGAGCATTCAACTCCAAAATGAATCGGTATTCAAAGCACTAATTTTTTATCAAAATATTTAAATTTTACTTAAGAGTCAAATGTTTACTGCCTCATTATTTTGAATTAAAATATGAATATATGATTGCATTTACATAGCTTTTTCTATCAATACATAAGAAAAAATAAATCAGTATACTTATACATTATAATTTTCAACGAAGATCTCATGTAAAAGTACCTTAAATGAAATTGAATATGAGTTTACTCTAATTAATAATGTCTGATCATTCATACAAAACTATGTACTAGCATTTAATCTTTTTTTTTTTTACAGTTTACATGCGTATATTATCGCATGTTATACGTATGGTCACCCGGCTCTCTACGCAGCCTCGAGCCGAGCTTTATCAATTTGTTCACGAATCGCTTGTAATACGCGTGCGGCCTGTACGCACGCATCGCGTGGCATCGGCGAGCTTATACACGCGCACGTGTATATATACTTCACTGTGCGTTCGGTCGGCGTATAGGGCACAGCCGTCACAAATGAAGCTCGTCATCTTGCATGGTTAAGCACGTTTGCGCTGCGCCGTGCAGTGCAGCGGGCTGGTCTATATGTATGCTCGTATTAGAGGAAGGATGAGGAAGCACTTGTGCAGTGCATGATAATGCGACTAGCAGCAGCAGCAGCAGCAGCAGGCCAATCATGCGGCGCGTCGCGCGCTTCGCTCTGCGTACCTCTTAACCCGTGGGGGATCGCAGGGCAGAGAGCAGGACACGCTGTACTACATAAGCTATATATACTAATATACCCGCGCACGCAGTATGCAGCAGGCCTCACCGTGGCGGCGGCGGCGGCGATGCAGCTGGTCAGCAGCAGCGGCGCGCGTGTGGTAGTACGCCTAGCGCGCGACGCGCCCCCGTCAATGTGTCACTTACCTCTCTGTCTCTCTCGGTCTCATCCCTCCAGCGTGCGTATAATGCTTTAATAGACAACGTCTACGGCATAATTTCGTGAGCTCGGAGAGGAGCGCGCGCAGTGCTTATAAACGCGTGCGGCGTGCGGCGCGCAGCAGATGGACAGGTCCAATCGCTAATGGACGCGGTGGCGGCGAGATGATGCGTTATATGCACACGCGCGCGCGCGCATCACATTTGCTGCCGTTGCACGCGAGTCGAAATAATTGAGACGGCCTCTCTCGTTCCCCTGCATCCTATACATACGTACTACGGCCAGCAGCAGCAGCAGCGTCGCGTACACTTAATACCTGCGAAATTCGTTTATATACACACAGTTGGTGTATTTTTCATCGCGGGTCTCAGCGGGCGTGCGCTCGCCGGAATTTTAGCGAATTTCCATTCGGACAAAGTGGCTCGACTCCAAAATGCCGCGCCGACTGTACCCGTACCTCCGACACGAAACTAATGCGCCACGCGAGAGAGAAAGGCAAAAGTCTATCGATGGATTCGGATAATGCCGCGTATACGTTGTGTGTATGTGTGTGTGTGTGTTTACGACGCATCGCGTGCACCCGAGAAATAAGGGAGCCCGAGCTGCCATATATGGGCTTGAATATTTCACTGCGCTGCGAGTTAGTGAGTGAGAGAGAGAGGCTCGACGTCGTCGTCGTTTTGCACGAAAACGTTTACGCATTTATAGATGGGAAAGAGAGCGAGAGAGAGAGAGAGAGAGAGGATGAACAAGCTGTAATTTAGTTTATGTACCGAGCTGTTATGTATACCAACTGTTTGGAGGATCGTTATGTACAAGTGCGCTCAGATGCAATTACACGTACGTATAAACGAGCAAAACGAGGTTGATTGCGAGAATTTTTCACTTCGAGGCGGATAATCAATTTTAAAACGATCGAAAAATGCGAGAGATGGGAGGAACTTGAGTCCTTACGTTTTGTTGAGGCACGTTTTAGATTGAATAACCCATAGAATAGTTGATTTATATACCCATTAAGAATATTGCTACTTGCAAGTTCATAATACTCCATCTGTTGATGGAATCAAGAAGCTCATATAATGGGATACATTTCGGATCATTATTTAATTCTTAAGTTTTTCAACGTTACATTCTACATTTTTCAATAGGTCAATTGTCACTGGGCAACACATCAATTTCCAGAGTGCAACTACCGAAATAACTATACAGTGTACTATAGCAATTACTAGCATGACGTGCTGCTGCATAAATCACGATGATTTATCTCTGGACCGCTTTTTTCTGCGAGGATATCCATTTGTGCCAGTGAATGTAATAATGTTTAAGAAGACAGACCGATATTTCTTACTGAAATTTAAAAATGTCACAATGAACGAAAATAGTTTAAACTTTTTCTTTATAATAGTAAGATATATTTATGCTACACTTGATTGACCAAAAAAAAAAATCTCACCGCATACTCCACGTAAGATCGTCTAATCGGTGTTGCATGTTCCAATCACGTATTTACAGCTTCGATTCGCGACGGAGTGCGATAAAAATGCGTAATCGCTTCACTAAAGGATTTGTTGAATCGATCTTCCGCATTACCGGCGAGAGCGACGATCCCTTCATAAAAGGAACGTATCGAGAATTGTTATGTGTGCCGCCGCCAGTTTGCTTGTTACCGGTCGAAATATTGATGTCAAATACAATTTATGAGAGGTCAGTTAGTGCGCTCGACGATACACCAAGTGTACATCCACGAAATTGAATAAATCAGCTGACTCGTGTTTATTCCAGGCTCGCAAATAGCATGCTTACCTTCAATACTTATATGGAAAATTATTTTCACTCTGCCATTTGCAGATTTACAGATAACGGTACTGCGCCATCTAGTGGTGGAAGTGGCAAATAAGTAGTTACAGCACAAGTCTTTGGCAAGTTATACATTAGTACTTAAGAAAACTAGTAAGAAATTTTTTTTCTATTTTGATTCATATGATTATTTTTAAATTTCACCCCCTCGATACACCGAGTGAAATCGTCGCTCTTCCTCGATAACCATGAACACTTCTGCAAGCACAAACCCAACTATTTTCACGGACTTTCTCTCTCTCTCTCTCCCTTAATTCACGGCACACGCGTACATGTATAGCGGACTCGCTAATAATATCTCGATTCGCGCAGGAGTGCGCTGCACGATGACGAACTCAAGTCAGCCGTTAAGCTTTCAGCGTTACACACGGCGCGCGCGCGCGCCAGCGAGTCTTGGCTTTTAATGTGATTGCATTAAGTCGAGTTAGGCATCTCCCTCGCGCGTAACACGCGGCATATATAGCACGAGAACTGCCGCGTCTACGCTTGAATTATATATACAACATATACGACGTAATAATAATAATAATAATAATAATAATAATAATAATATTAATGATGATCCGTCGTGTCGCGCGCGAGCGCATAAATAGCTAAATCGGGTTTTCCGTATACGTACAGTCTACGATGATGCGCGCCAAAATCGAACTATGACTTTTCGATGACGACGTTATAAGCTATATATGACGTGCGGTATATATTGTATATTATAATATAATAAACGAGTAATTAGTAGTTTGAGGCAAGTAAGACGTGCCGAGAGAGCGAGCGAGCGAGCGAGCGAGCGCGCGCCCGGGCATGATTAATCAGTGACGAGGAAAATTAGGTTTCGTCGCTCGTGCATACCCGACTGAATATTCATTAATGCGCCTCTTATCGACGCTCTTGCGGAATTCATTTACGAGGCGGTATATGTATATACCGATCGACGATCTTGGGATGTATACCGTCGTCGTCATATATACGTCGAGATAATAAAATATCGCGTTATAACGACGTGAAAAAGGCCAATCGGCCCCGCGCGATCGGGGGGACGATATACAGCTGTGCGCGCCTCGTTTAACCGCCGTCGAGCCGTGTATTATGTATTACGTATATCCGCGAGTATATCGAAGAAAATCACGTGGCCGCGTGTATATCGATTTTTAAATTGCGTAATAAATAAAATTAGCAACCAAGCCAAGCGAAGAGAGAGAGAGAGAGAGGAAGAGGGCAAGAGAGCTACGTAAAAAAGGGCTTGAGATATGCTCCGTGCGGTATACCGAGCCAAGCTCGACTTGCTCTCTCGGTACTGCTTTCTCAGCACGCGCGGCTCTCACCCCCACCCACCCTCTCTCTCTCTCTCTCTCCTAAATAGCCGCAATTTACGCTAACTTAATCGCAACTTGCTCGTGTTTAATAAATCTGCCTCAATTTTTGCCGCTTCTCACACCGCACGAGAATTACGCGCGCGCCCCCCGGAGTCGAGAGGTTACGCTCTCGAATGATTCGACTTGACTCGATCGCAAAATCAGCCTTCTTATAACCGATACATCGTGCATCGAATTCCGCTCATTGGAATACAATTCTTTACTTATTCCAACGCGAACAAAGTCACTCGCGCAATGATATTTCCGAAGAAAACTGAAAAAAAAAAAGTTTCGAAATAACTTTATGGTCGGTTGCCTGCTCTCTACGCACTAACTCAATTACCTTCGAAAAAGCCAGCAGTCGGAATGAAGTTATAGCGGCCGGAAAAACCATAAATTTTCCCCCGCTTTAATCTACCCGTGTTATTCATCATTGTCATACAAGTCCTTGAATTATTCCAGGCTGCCCTCGCCGCGCGCGCGCGCGCGTACAAAAGTAGAAGAACCGAACTCTGGTGACGAAGGCACACACACAGAGAAAGAAAGAAAGATCGCGAGCAAAGAGAAGAGCGAGGGCGAAACAAAAACGAGGTGAGGGCTTGGACTGTATTAACCTGAGAGCCGCCCTGTAATAAAAGAATATAAATAAGGTGTGAGTGTGGGTATATGCGTTCGTAATACACAAGTTATACGGGCCGAGCTATATGCTGCACAACGTATTATATATATATGAACGCGACAAAAATGAGAGGAGTTGATAAAGAAATAAAGAATCGCAAAAGTTGGCCGGCTATATTATATATAAAGGCGTCGTCGAAGCTGCTGCTGCTGCTGTAGTTACCCTCCCGAGAGAGGCCTTATGACTTAAAGTCTCCTTACTCCGTTAATTCCGAACATTAACAAAAGTCTCTGCTAAAACTCGCTGCTGCCGCCGCCGCCACCCCCATACCCCTTCCGTCCAGTCGCGCGCGTGTAAGTGTGTGAACGCGTTGCCTGCAACTTCAACTTATATCGACGTGACTCTGTGTGTGTGCGCGAGGTTCTCTCTCTCTTGGGGACGTGAGCAGCGGCTATATGTACATACAGATACATATATATATAAGTTGGTGGGACTTGTTAATGAAAAAATACAATAAAAGTCCGAAAGGATATAGAGGTGTGCCGAAGAACTGAGAGAGAGAGAAAGAGAGAGAAAAGTATATATACTAGATTTTCGTCTGGTTCTTGTTCGGGATAACTTTCTTACTTCGTGTCTCCGTGTCTCTGATAAGTCTGCGATTGTTAATTTTTTGTCGCTCGCTTTTCCGCCCGGGCTACGTGGCTGTGCTTGAAATTTCTTGATCCGTTTTTTCTTCTTCTTCTTTTTCTTCTTATTCTCGTTTTGATGTAACTTTCCATTTGTTGAACTCGGGTGAAAACTCGAGCAGAGCTTCGTAGCTATTTTACATTTCAAATGAGCATAGATTGTTCTTGGGCCACTGATAACATTAATAAAAAGTTGATAGAAGCTGGAGGAGGGTAGTAGCCACCCTTATTGCGCGAAAAAAGGGTTCGGATCCAAAAAGTTTTTCAAATTCACTTATGAAAATTTCTTTCTCGACATTAGCGTTCTAGTCAGGAGTGAAATTATCTTTTTAACGACTTCGTGCAGTGATTTTTATTGATTTATATCCGTTCTTTTTTGTTCAACAATTTTTATATCTTCTAACATTATTTTTCTTCGCGCTATATAATTGAAATTATTTCTTCCAACTCCAATATTTAATAAAAACAAAACTTACTTACGCCCCAGGAAATATCCACACACACAGACATAGTCTAATGTAAAAACAAAGTCAGGGCAAAAAACTGTAGAACGGACACACACACCTAACTCGCGCGGAGAAAACAGGAAAAAAAACTTCGTGAAACATATATCAAGGCGGGAAAAGAAAAATAACTTCTCAATATCAGTTATATCATCGCGCGGAAAACTTCCTCGAGTGCGGTCCAAAAGGGGCGGCGTCGATATCGGCCAGGTGTACAACGTATATACCTATATCGACAGCCCCACCCGCGCATACACCAGCGGAAAATAATGTTTGATCGCGCTGAAAATTAGAGGAGCGATCTGTGGTCTTCTCGTCTCTATGTATATCTATATATACCTATACGGAACGTATCGCTTGCGCGAGCGATAACGAAAAGCGAGAGTCGACGAAAAAAAAAAAAACAGCGAAAAAAAAAAGAAGAGGGAAAAAAAAGGAAGGAACTACAACGGAATAGCGAGTCTCGACCGCGCGTTATGCCCATGGGATCGCGCCGCGCGCGCGCGCACGGAGCCCTCGCGTGTGCGTTTTATTTTACCCTCCTGTCCCTCCTCCTCCTACTTCTCCCTCGTAGCTGCATCCGATCCCGTTCTCTAGCTCTGGCTGCTTTTATATATATACGAGAGAGAGAAAAATCATCTCGCTGCCGTTTCAAAGCTCATCGCGCGCGACAGGTATATACATGTATACGGGAGATTGGTGAGAGCAGCAGCAGCAGCAGCAGCAGCAGCAGCGAACAACGGCAGGTTTATATACTCGTCGTGATCGCGTACAGGCCAGGGTAGCCGTAGCGGCAGAGCTTTCACTTGATTCGAGATCGCGTTAAAAGTATAGCGCGAAAAAAGCGACGAGAGGCAGAGGCAGAGAATGAAATTGCACGCGCGTTTGCTTATATTATGTGTACCGCCGGTGTATACGCGCCCGCTCGTTCTTTTCTGGTAAATAGATTTTTTATTTTTCCGGTTTTTTTTTGTCTTTTTTTTTTATAATTCTTTTATCGTTCACCGTTACGTTATTAAGCGTAAGCTCGACGAGGAGTTTTATATAAACGCCTTTAACAAGTGGGCAAATCAAATGTTAGTAGGACTTTCAACTCGCGAAGAAAAAAAAATCATCCCTCACGTATAAACGTGGAGCGAGGGCGTAAAAGACAAAATAAAATCGGCTCCTGCCAATTTCAAATCACAATTCCCTGGTTCTGTATATACCATCATCGAAAGACGTTTTCCTTTTTCTCCTCTCTCTCTCTCTCTCTCTCTCTCTACTTGCCCGAATACAACGTTGCAGTACTTTTGCGGCAAAGATCTCTCTATACGAGACGACGAGACTCGATCTCGCGCAGACATGCACGATCCCAAAACACACGCCGGCAGCAGCAGCAGCAGCTACTTATAAATTCGGAACGCGAAGGCAATCGCGCGCGTCTTGGCAGCTTGGCACGAATGGTGTACCCTTAGACGCACACACATAGACACACACACACACACACACACACACACACATAAGGGATACCGGTGAAGGAAGAGCACGATGGCGTTTGCGCTCTTCCTATACGCACATAGCAGCATAGAGCGTGAGAGAGCCGAGTGAGTCAGGCCCTGGTCAGACAGGCAGAACAATTACGTGGCGCGAGAGCGCGAGGTGAATGAAAACTAGGCGAGCAGCAGCAGCAGCAGCAGCAGCGGGCGGCGGTGGTGGGCCTCCAGACACGTCGCACACGGCTCGTTCATCCGGAACCCACTTGTGTGTGTGTGTGTGTGTATAAGTGTGCATCTGTACCATGCCGCTCATCCAAATCCTTCTCTTTCTCTCTAGAGAGTGACACGCTCTCTCTCTCTCTCACTCACTGTGCGCAGCGGCGGTGGCGGCTGCTGAAGCTGCACAAATCGACCTCGTGAATCGACCACCGCGTCGGTAGCGGCGGTGGTGGTGTGCACCAATTTAGGCCTGATTAGGCTTATAAACAGGCTGATTTGGCTATTAATCATGCCGAACGTGTGCCAACGCGTGTCGCGCGCTTCGAGCTTTACTCTGATTTCTGATCCATGCAACGCTTTTTCGTCGACGAAGAATGCAACGAAAGAGATGGACGAAGATCTTGAAACAAATGTGTCTATTTTTTTTTCTTTTCATGAAGCTAAGAAAATTTGTGAATCTGAAGTTTTTTTAAGCACGGTCGTGCACCCAACGGACATAATATCTGTTCGAGCTCTTCTATAAAAACAAAGTCAGTCTTGTGGATACACGCGAATAGTATTTATAAATCGGCAGACAGACAGGCCTCGTTGACTCATGACTTTTGTTATGAAAAGGTAAACATCATTTGATTTTCTGAAGCAAGAGCTCATAGGATTTGTACAGAAGATTATATTTTAATATGAATTATATGATAGATACCCTGCTGAAAAGGCCCGATTATACTGAATTAAAAAAAAATAGAACCCGTTTCCCTTTATACCCAATGAAGAACTTATGTTAGCCTAACAAACAATATCTTTTTATTGCTATTACCTTCCTATATTTCTCACTTAGGCCTCTAGATGGCCACGAAGCAAAAATTGTGCTCCCTCAAGTGACTGGACCCCACCAACGCTTAACAGTCAGGTATATTTGCCACAGAACTGTATATTATAGAATAGAATAGAATAGAATCAGTTTTTATTAGGCAAGGCAATGCCGAATGCCTCCATTAATGTGTACAGCAGAATAACATTACGAGAATATAGATATATAATATAAAACGCCTGTAATTTAAAATTTACAAACGTAACAAAATTAATTGATAATAACACACATAAAAAAAATTTTTGGACTGACATACAGTTTACAAAAAAAAACCAAACTCAAAAGCAACAAATATTTACACAATTATAACAATCAACCATACAATATATCAGCAGACGATGTGATTCACATATTAACCCTTTAACGCCCGAAGTGACTATTTTTGGACAACGTTTATAGCGATGAATTACACCGACTAAAACTTATTTAAAAAATTGTTCAGATATCATTTCTTACGTAAAATTTAATGTACT
>CACVKI010066697.1:0-23479 GCA_902732785.1 Trichogramma evanescens | reverse complement strand
TCTCGCTTTATACGAAAAACGTATCGTGCGCATGACGTCGTATAACACAAGTGCGCCACCTCGCGGTCAACTCATATCGGGACAATGCCTAATAGGTTAGAAATGATCCTGCGACTGCTATCATTCGTTTGCAAAACTTTCCCCTTCTACTGTCGACCACATATATACACAGTTATTATGCAGGAGTATCGCGCCGGTCACGATAATCGAACGTAACAATAGTGTACGAAAAAAAACGTAAGTCGTAGTATCTGCTTTTGAGATCCTATATCAACACTCACGAGTCACGATCATTATAGCCAAGTATCCAGCAACGCCAACGAGTTGTCAAAACGAATGACTACGTTTAACCTACGCAGTACGCAATCAAGCGACGTCCGATGAGGTACACGAATGTTCATAGCAGCAGATCGCGAAGACGTGAACTACAAAAAAACTAGTCAGTTTCCGAGTACGAGCAACGGTTTATCTAAGCAAAATGCTTATGTTCATAATACTTACATGGTATGTGAGACTGAGAAATAGGAGGTCGCCCACAATACGTAATTTTACTGGCATTTGCAGTTCCAATGACTAATTGGATAAATCGTACCTACACCAGTTGTGCGCCTGGATAAATCAAACTTTCATTACAATTTCAATGGAATTTAAATGACAAGTGAGTGCATCTATGCTTATCGCAGTACATAATTGTGTGCAGCTAATCGAGGGTTTTAGAGGAGAAAAGTATCGCCAAGAAGCTATCACAATCGATGGATGCTAATATACGAGTAGTGCGTTCACTGGGCAATGCAAAACTGAGTTTCAAAACGAGCCAGTGTTTGCAAAATAATACAATAGGGATATAATGTTGTTGGTTACTCGAGGTGTTTGATCTCAAATATTTTCTTAAAAATTTGCAGTGAAAGCACATAGTAAAGCAAGAGATGGGAAGCCAAGAGGATACAGTTAGGTATGCATTTTTTTGTTCATGCAATGACATTTTTATAAGCGATCGGTTTATCAAATATGGATTATTCTTAAGGGTGGAGGAAGAGCCGAATGATTTTTGGTGCGGCGCAGATAATTTTGCTTCATTGGACTCTTGTAAAGCTACAAGGACTTTGCAACACTCACTTTTTATAAATCGGTGAGTTAAATGATTTAAATTATGTATTTTATGTCAAACATTAAAAATTATTTATCGCATAACATCCTATTAGTTCAAAAACTAAAAACAATTTTATTTATAATGAATTGATAACACCATAGCTACCCTTCAATTCGCTACGCACACGGTTGAAAACTCGAGCTCAATGGCGCCATCACACAAATTTCAACGACCAATCATCATTCGATTACGCTTTTTGATTCCATCAACAGATGGAGTATTCTGAATTCGCAAAGGAAAAAAAATTTCTTGATTTGTATATATTTTTCTGTCTCATCCTAATTCTTATCCACTTTATCCAAACTTATTTCCCATGGTCAGGCTTTAATAATTAGGACCCACCTGCTTACACACGTATACGCCTGCTTACGCACGAATATTGCGCCGCTAAGGGTCAACGGCCACATAAGCTCGCTGCCCTAGTCGATTATTATCGAAACACGATTCCTCGCGCGTTTCGACTCGCGAGCGCGCGCCAAAGTAGCTGTATATAGTAGTGCACGCGGGGTATAGAGCAGCGCCCAGCGTAACGTTAATTTTTGAAATATCCCTCGTAATAAGCAGCATCATAGCTTGCGCCGACGGCATTATCTATCGGTAAGCTCGTATTAATTATACGATCCTTTAATGCGAGTTACACGTGCTTTGCACACCACCGCCATAGCAACACACGGCCAATGCGAATTTTCATGCGGGTGTGTACGGTAGCAGTAGCCTAGCGCGTTGTACTTGTGCCCGGCAAGATCTGCTAACGAGTGCTCGGTTCTGTGCCTGAACGCCCATACACACTCTACGCATACCTATATAAATAAATACTTAATTTCGCTTCAAATGCTATTCACCGATATAGCTCTATATATGCTGTACACGTATAGACGCGGGCAACTAGCTGCGGATAAAAGCTGAGCTTCCGCGCGCGCGAGCACTGCTCGCGCTATATGCACGTTTATGTTCGTTTACGCGTGGCAGTACAGCGGACGAGATGAAACCCGATGGGCAATGCAGCTTCCTCGTCCCCCCTTCCCTCGTCCCCCCGCGCACAAGCTGCATCATCTCTTGCACCCCCGCTCAAACGTTATGTTTACGATGGACCGTTGTTTACTTCATTTCTGCATTGTGTTTGGCTAATTAGCGGCTTTTATAAATATATGTATACACTCGTAGCAGTAGCAGCAGTAGCAACGGTGGTAACCCGCTCCCCCGCACGCGCACAGGTATGTACATATACGAGTGCACATTTACATATACAACAATAACAACAATAAAAGCTGCTGTAGGTACATTCCGCGCGCGGCCTATACCTCATGTACATTCGTGCGCGCGCACGGTGGCAATGCGTTCGAACGCCTTACAACGCGCGACATTATTTCTTTCTTTTTCTTTGCTTTTCTTTTTTGTTTTCATTGTGGGTATAACTCGCGTGCGCTCGCAATCGTCCCTCCCGGACATTGTGTTTTCTTTCGTCATTACTGAGCTGAGGATCGAGCGAGGAAGACCTCGAGGAAACGTGTAACGGAATCGTGGAAATTATTGTACGCGGACTTTGTTATGATACTCGCAATGACGTTTTTCAACAATTTAAGCTCGATTTCCAACCCGTACACATTTCGAAGCGGCGACTCTCTCGATATAAAAATACGAAATGTATTATCTCTGTCTCTCTCTCGTTTTATTATTTTTATATAAGTGTATCGTTTTCCTTTAAAAAAATAACCTCGGGTAAATATAACGGTGCAGTTTCGTATTTATGACTGGACGTCGTGCATGCCATACACGAGATAAAAACTACCTCGTTGAACGAATCATTTTTCTACTAATTCCAATTGTGCGCGGGGCGCACTTCGTGTTTTTGATGCACGCAAAAAAAAAATTGATTGAAAAGCGGGTCAAAGTTTCGCACCGACACATACATAGGCAAACGCCGCCGCATATACATAGATATGCGCACCGAGGCAGCGAAAATTGCAGCATACACGCGAAAACGAAAATCACGCGTACGATATATACACAGAGAGCGAGAGAAAACGACCTGGTGGGTATAGTGGGGGAGGCGAAAATTTCTCGCCTCTATCGTGCCACCCGAACAATATGCAATAAAACAATATCGCAAGTCAGAAATTGCCACGGGTCGTAAAATAACGTCTTTCAGGCCAGAATCGGTTTCTCATCCATGCGAACGCGGGCGCGTGTGTACGTGTACGTAGGCACGGATGTGCCGTTGCAAGCTCACCTGCTGCTGATGTCGATCGATATATCTAGGATTTTTTGTGCTACGCTCGGCTAAAATTATGAAAAAATATTCAAATAAAATCAATTATTCACTTTTATATATATCGATGCGATCGGTATCGGGTCCAGATATAGGCATTCGGCGAGCATAATGCAATGCAAGCAGCGCCACGATCACTAGGAAAGCTGAGTAAAAGAGAGAGAGAGAGAAGAAGAAGGAGAAGGAAAACGATTCAAAGGGGCAGTCTTGTGTGCAAGCGTATGCGAAGCCGATGGCGGTGGCGGCGAGCGAGTTATACAAGTCCCTTAATCATCTAATGGAGCGAATGCATTTACCTTCAAATCGAGCACAATGAATCATGTTATCGCGATCGACTGAATTTCCGAAAAGTTTCCTTTCTCCCTCTCTCTCTTACTCCTGACCTTTTATATACCAACGCGCGCGAGTCTATATACGTATGTAGAAGCCCGAACGAATCCATCGAATATCTATAGCCTTTTCGGTCTTACTACCGTAGCAGACATTGAATCGTATTATCTCTTATCGCTTACGCGCCATATCTTTCCTCGCATCTTTCTCGTTCCGTTTAATTCATCGTAAATGTTTTCCTCGGGTCTTCTAGAGATGAAGAACCAACGATGTTGCTGCTGCTGCTACTACTACTGCTACTCCCGCTGCTGGCTTAAGCAAGAGAGAATATGCCCTGCAAGCTCCTTCGATGTAATAAGAGAGCGTAAATACCTCGAGCCCGGTAGCAGCTGTCTTATACGGTAGGCAGGTAGGTTAAAAAAAGCAGAAGGTTGCAGGAGCAGCAGCAACAGCAGCAGTGAATATATCTACTTTCTTGAGAGAGAGAAAGAGAAAGAAGAGAGAGAGAGAAGAAAGGAAAAAGGCTACGGTTCAGTATTATAAGTAACTTTAAAGCTGATTTCAGACTTTTACACATCGCTGCTGGTATAAGAAAGGAGGAGCAGCAGCAGCAGCAGCGAGGTGAAACAGTGCAGCAGGAGAAAGAGAGTAAGAAAGAGAGGAGGGACTACTACAAGAACGAAACAAGCAAAAATAACTTTAGCCGAGCGTATCTTCTTCTTCTTCTTCTTCTGCTGCTGCAGCTACTATACAACTACCATACTGTACCAAGAGTCGGGAGTAGCTGAAGTTGCAGCGTACACAGAACGCCTGAAGGGATTGTGGTTTTAAAATAAAAATTTCTACCCCTCGCGTGGGCGCCGCGTTTACCTATATTTTACACGTTCAGAGCTGATATAAATATAATAAATTCTATATCCCTGCACTCGTAAAAGATCCCGGCGTGTATGTGTCATTCTTTACCATATTGCGCGCGATATTATACTCGGTACAGCGCTATTTCTTCTTCGAACGATCCGTGCGCGGCGAGCATAATAATAATAATGCTAATGATAAGCATAATTTATTGAAGCAAGGGGCGCGAACATACTTAGCTGTTATTGATAAAAAAAAGTGACAGCATTCGTCGCCGTCGTCGTCGTCGTCGTCGTCGAGCTTATTATAGGCTTTATCAAAGAGACGAGATTAATAAATGGCAAAAAAAGGAGTGCGAGCGAGGAGCCGAGCGGCGGGGGCGAGTTCACACGCTTGAGTTATAACGCGCGCTTAAACGCTATATAATTAATGACTCGTCGCAATTCTTTATTTCGAATCCTCCGAGGAAAATCCACGGCAGCGTACGTGTGTACCGGGCACACGTATTATATACATGGAAAATACAGAGAAAGAAAGAAAGAAAGAGCGAGAGAGGGCAGATATTACCAGGAAACGTTTCTACGAATGAGAAATGACGAGAGAGAAAGAGTGAGCGAAAGAGCAAACGCAAGCGGGGGGCAAATGCTGAGGCGAGTCGCAAAAAGTTTCATCACCGCCGCCGGTAGGTAGCCCAAGGAAAACTTGGCGTAGCCAGTACAAATATACGAGAGGAGAGCAGGTTGCTGCCGTGAGCTCTCTTCGCTCCTTTCTCTCTTTCTCTCTCTATATATATATACAGACATATCTATACGTCAGACGTCGGGGGCAAAAGTAAAAATTCAGCCTAATTAACGATGGGAAAGAGGAGGGGAGCGGGGGAGATCGTTTGCGGCTTTGCCCCCCGAACGAAACCAAACACGTATAAAAGTACGAAAAACAAACGGAAAAATAGAAAAAAAAACAGGCAGGAACAGATGTACGTGTGTACGTAGGTAGGTGTGTGTGTGTGTGTGGGCGCAAGGGTGAGCGCGAGTGCGAGAGAGAAGAAGTGTCAGAGAGAGGGGTATTAACCGATCGAGCGAGAGCTTGCGCGCTTGCGAGAGAAAGAGAGAGAGAGAGAGAGAGCGGTCAGAGGTCAGAGAGTTAGCCACTCGGTGTACTAGCGCGCTCGACTCGACTCGGCGCAGCGAACTCTCTCAGTCTACGGGTATATGAACGACTCTCTGCGAAATCGCGATGGTCCGAACATTTTTTTTCTCTACTGCTTTTTTTTAATACTCTTTTATGCTATTTTTGCGTAACCTTTTTACCTTCTTCACGCGATTTTTAATACGTTTGGAATTACTTTAACTTTTGGAGATTCATTGACCTGTTAGCACAAAATTTAGGAGTTATTAGTGGACAAAGAAACGAGAACTCGGGGAATTTTTTTGACGACGCGAAAGGGCAGATCAGACTGGATTAGACTTTGACTTTTATGTTTCTCTCTAAAGTAGCAAGCTCTCAGTATGCTCAAACCCCTTTTGGAGTAACGTTCTGCGCGTGTCCTACCTATTTTTTCCAAAAAATTTGAATAATTTCCAGAAAAAAAATGGAGTCTAACACTTTTTTTCAAATCCCCTCAGGGCTGTAGCTAGAAGTCGTAATAGTCAATTTCGGGTTTCTGAACAAGAATCTTGGAAGGTGCCAAAAATTCTAATAAAATTTTGGGAACGTATCCGCCACGAGAACAAAGTTTTCCCGTCACCAGAAATTATTTTTTTCTTAATCATTTCGATTTTCACCGAGAATCGGTCATATATCCCGTATACACTCGCACACGCGGTATGGGTTCTCGCTCGCTCTAGGTGCAGCGCGAGGCGAGCGCAGTGCCAGATACCTACATGCATGCATTCCTGCGGTATCTTGTATGTTACGCGTACTGTGTGTGTGCGAGAGCGCGAGGAGGGCAAAAGGGAGGGAAGGTGAAGCTGCTGACCTCCCTCTTTCTGGCTCTCTCTCTCTCGTGGCAGAACGACGCCGACGCCGCCGACGCCGCACACACTATAACGGGTCGATGTTCGCGGATGCGCGCGGCTCAAGTCCTGCGCGCGCTCTCTCTCTCTCTCTCCGACTCCTCGCTATTGCCATAGCCAGCCACGCGCGCGTTTCGCCACCGCACACTCGCACAGCACTGCCTCGAGCTCTGCTCTGTGCTCTTTTTACCTTCTACGTATACGTATATCTATCTATAGATATATAGTAGTGTAGCGCCTCTGCTGCTCGTCCGTCCGACTACTGCCTGACCACCCCCCGAAGAAATCGAGCTAATCTACCAGCTTGCTTGCTCTCTCTACTTTTCTTCTCTTCTCTCTCGCTCTCTTGCTCTCTATCTCTCTCTTCTTCCCAAACTATATACGTATGGGTTAACTGCTGACCTATACCATTTCGGCTTCGTTTCACTTCTGCTTCTTCTTCGTCTTCCTGTGCGAAGCTCCTTCGCTCATTTTCCCGATCTGGTCATTTTAAGTTCCTTTGTAAAATTGTTACATCGTCGTTATAGAGATTAGAAACAAAGGGTGTAATATCCTTTAGCGCTCCTGCAATTCTCTCTATATACTTTTATACCTCCGTCTGCAGCTCGCATGCACACACACACACACTCGTACGAAACGTATCCCACACGCACATACTTGTGTTCTATACATACGTGTGTATCTCAGGTTCTCGAGCGCTCAAAGTTCGATTGAGTTTACCGACGCACACATCGATGCTTTAATAGGGGTATAAAACTTTGACGAAACCTTATACCACTCTTGCACACGCACGCGCGCGCACACATACACAGAGAGAGTCTCGACGACTGCGCGGAAAAGATCATTGCGAGGCTGTTTTCGCGTGCTGCCAGTTGAACCGGTGCGCTTTATACTTATATAGTTGCTTGTGCTTGCTTGCTTGCTCGCGCGGCCGCAAACATGCTAGCATAAAAGGAGAAAGGGAAAAGCAAAGATCGTAATTACAATCCGCGCAGAGTGAGAGAGCCGCGTACCTATCTGTTGATCCTTGGCGCGGGAGCCGCGACTTTCGCTCTTTTCCTTCTTTACTACATCTCTCGCTCGCTCGCTCGTCGCAGCCGCCTCTATCTATATAAGCTAAACTAGCTCTAACTATACGTATATATATGTCGCGCGCGAGGAACGTCTGTTTGAATACCTAATAAAAAAAAGGTGAACGAGCGCGCGAGAGAGAGAAAGAGAGAGAAAGAAAGAAAGAGAAGAGAAGAGTAGTAGTGAGAAGCAACACCTAGCCCCTTTAGAGAGCAAGTTATATCGGTCGTAAAAAACGAGAGCTGCAAGACGCGAGCGCGTGCAATGACAGTGCCAGGATGATATATAAAAAAAAATAAGAAGAAGACAGCGCAGCGAGCGAGCGAGAGAGAGAAAGAAAGAGTGAAAGAAAAAAAAGTATAGAGAAGAAAAAAGGCGAAGCGAGGAAATTTGTCTCTAATGCTATAAATGGGGAGAAAAAAAAAGTTAGGGTGAGGGTTATTACCCCATACATATCCCCCCTGTAAACACACACGTACACACACAAACACAGAGTCGGGGGGGCCAGACTGAGTGACCGTATATTACAGGTGAGGCTGTGTGTTGCATGCGTTATACGTGTGTGGGTGGCTGGCTGCTGCTCCGCATGTGTGCTTTAACGCTGCGAGCGCATAGCAGGCCTGTATGACGGCGGCAATATATCTATAGCAGCGACAGAGGGTTGCAATAGAGGAGGGAGCAAGGATCGCTGGAAAGGTGAATAGGGTGGGAGAGACAGAGAGCGAGCGAACGCGTTGCGAAACGCAGAGCCTGCGCACAAAGTTACCTCGAGGAGAGAAAATATCGCTCGCTTGTTGGCGCTCTCGGTATATACGTATAGAGCGAGCCACGCGGTGCACACACAGCATCTACCCTCTACTACCTGTGCTCGTTCGCTCGACTCTATGTATATCTATATATAGTTTCGAAAGCAGCCTATTCCGAGCGCTGTGTGTGCTGTGCTGCTGCTGCTGCTGCTGCTGCTGCTGCTGCGCGCGCGAGAGAGAGGCAGGCGCGGAAAATTCCCCAGCGCGCGCGCTCGCGGCTACAGCGGGCAGGCATACAGGCAAGCCGCAGCAGTTTGAGTCAGGACATCGAAGAGAGAAGCCGCCACCACCTCTTGGCTCGCGCCGCGCGAGAGTATACGTACGAGTACAGCAGACAGACTGAAAGAGGAAAGCTCGGAGTCGCGCGCGCGCGCCGGCACACGCTACTCTCTACGAGACTATATACCGAAAGCTCGACGACGACGCGCGCTCGACGCGATATTATAACCCGCAAGTGTGTGTACATATATACGCAGGAGTAGCAGTGCGTGGGTGTGTGTGTGTGTGCGATCATCACGGACTCTCGCACGCGCGCAGTTTGAAACAACATATATAGGAGATAGGATAGTTAAATAGAGATAGACCGCACCGAAACGGCGCGAGAGACTTAGAGAGTTGATTTTAATTAAATATCGTAAATCACATTGACGTTCAAAATTACCATCGTTGCTGCACGCTGTGGCGAGCTGCTATAACCTCGGCTATTAAAGCTCGGGCCAAGGTAGCACAAAAAATAGAAGAAGAAAAAGGAAGAAAAGAGAGCGAGCGAGCCTTTCCCGAAAAAAAGGAGAGAAAGAAATAAGGAAGAAGAAGCGCTGCTGCCTAACGCGAGCCACCTACGGACACACCACCGGCCAATTGTGCGGAGCAATGAAAAAAGAAGTAGTAGACGACTAATATAGTCCGACAGTGGAGAGAAGCACAGAGCAGTAGTCTAGCAACAGTGTATATATACATCAGACAGAGAAAAGAGAGAGAGAAGGGCCTATTGTAGCTTCTTGGTCGTCGTCGTCGTCGTCGTCGTCGTCGTCTCTCTCCTGCTGCTGCTGTTGCTGTCGTGTGCGGGACATAAAGAAGCGGCTGCTGTTGCTGTTGCTTGCTTGCTATTGCTGCTGCGGCACGACGTCACAGTGTGCGTATGCTGTGGTGGTATTGTTTTTTTTTTGCATCATCCCTCGCTTCGTTGTTTTCTGGACTCTCTTCCCCCCTTGTATATACACTGTATATACCTCGAGACTTTACCCTTATAAGGTGGGTAAGAAAGAGAGTTGCGAGCGGTGTATAGAGAAAGAGAGAGAGAGAGAAGGGAAGCTTTGCTGGTTTGGAAGATTTCAAGTGTGTATTCAGCGGCCGCAGACTAGAGGCTGCCACAGCGCGAAGGGTTACTACTACTACCACCGCTACGCTGACTACTACTAATTCTACTACTAGTATCGTGCAACTCTCCTTTCCCTTTTCTTCTCTTCTTCTTTTCTATTCATCTACACCGCACTACTGCATCTTGGTTTTTCTTTTTTGTCTTTATCATCGTATCATCGAGTATACGTGGTGCTTCGTAAATGTATATATCTACTGTGACCGGTTGAAGATCTAGGCTTTGCACTCAGCTACCGAGTTTTAACAATATATCGCGGTGTATATACGAAATATACGTATACATCGACGATAAGGAAGCGGCGCCAAGAAGAAAAGAAGAAAGAAAAAAAAAGAAGAAGCTCGGTGATGCCGCTGTCGGGGCTTCTGCTATTAGCAGCAGCAGCAGCAGTAGCAGCAGAAGAAGCAGCTGCGTGAAAAGCCCCGTAGAGCTGCTGCGCTCTCCTGTTTGCACCACGCGCGCCCCGCGCTCATCTCATTAGAGGAAGATAGGAGAAAGGCTACTAAGGGTCTCGAAAAAGCAACGAGAGCTCAACGTCCGAGTTCAACACCGAGGATCGCCGCGGATATAATCCAAAAATAGATCGTAAGTTATTTAAGCTTGCACTTTATGATATCTTTGTGTGCGAGTGTATGTCGATTGTTTCACGCGCGTTGCACCGCTCGATCGGGAATCATAAGCCCCGCTGTTGATCAAATTACGATCTTGCCCCGTGGCCCGTCGAAGTATATAATAATGCGCTTACGCACGAATGCGTACACGGCATGCGTATTAGTCTTTATAATGTTCGTATTCGTGTGTGAGTATATGTGCTTGTACGTGTGTATCTTGGTCGGATCAAAGCCTTTGCCTCGCGAACGCTCCAACGATCGTCAACAAAGCGCACACCTATACGCGCGCACACACACACACATACACGCGATAATACCCGATTCGGTCGCCGTAAGTATACATATACCGACATCATATAATCGTATACGTGGTAGTGTACAAGCTCGCGAAAGCCACTGCACACAATGCGCGCACACACACATACACACGCGAGCGAACGACACGAAGAAGAGTATATTAAGCGTGTCGAAAATTTTCCACAGCCGACATAATAATATCCCCTCGGCGCATATTATAATATCGCCGAAACGCTTGCGAGTAAATACGAGTATTACGCATTTATACCATGCGAATATGTATGTGCGTGTATAAGAAGACGAGGATGATCGCGTGCATGTGCACACAGATCGGTATAATATAAAGCGCGTGCGAGCAGAATAAGATGCACGTACACACACAAGTATAGATAGATAGATAGGCTGGCGCTTAATTCGCGCGCGCGCGCTCAGCCCTCGACGTATTTATATCGTGCCGCACACGTTGCTTCGCGTAGTATAGTTGTATAGCTTTGCCGAGGTGGTAAAAAGTCGGCTACTCCGCCGCTGCATCTAAATAGATATTATACGCCAGCGCAAGCGCGTGTGTGTGCATGCGCGCTGCCTATACTATATAGTTGCTGCCTTGGCATGCATATGCTCGACATTAGCTTACACATGCTACTTATACACGTAGGTATGTGTGTAAGAATAATATACATATACACGCGGACGTAGGTATGTATGTATATAGGTAATGCATGCACAGGGAGAGCTGGCAGTCGCGTTATACCCTCGACTCGTGAGAAAACCTGTAGCTTCAGGAAGTCCATCATCATGCAGCTCGCTGCAGAGTAGAGTAGAGAAAGAGAGAGCGAGTGTAAGGCTGCGAGTTGGCCTGGTATATATACATATAATGCATCCTGCTACGTGTATAAATATATATATCTATATACATTAGGCACAAGTCGGGCGGGCTATGTGTACTACTATAAAGTCGTCCTCTCTTCTTTGCATGCCAATCGGCATCCTGCGCGCGGCTCCCCCGCATTATATACCCTACTATAGCAGCAGCAGCAGCAGCAGCAGCAGCAGTGCTGGTATACATGTAGCGAAAGTCGTGCGCGCACAGGTATACATGCACACGGAGAGCTGCCTCGGAGCTTCTTCCACTTTACTACCTGCCTCGTTCGCTCGTTCGCTCGCGCTTCCTCCTTTGGCTCTTTCTCTCTCTCTCTCGCGAGCTAACACTCTCGAACACGCGCTTCACATTGTCTAGTGCACATGCAAGAGTAAGAGAGAGAGAGAGAGAGAGAGGGTGGAGCGAGCTTGCATACTAACTCTATTATCGCAACAAACTCCCTGGCCTGTCTGGCATATAGTCTTTGTCCCCTCGCACCGAGGCTATACCCTCCCCCCCCCGCCGTCGCCGCCGCCGCCGCGTGAGCTCTTATATACCAGAAGCAGAGAACCAAAGCAGAGTCGTCCCCGAGCGATCGATTCGTTCACACTAACCGATCATTCGCTAACTTTCGACTAGGTATACACACAGCGAGCGCGGCGAGCGGTGCAACACCAACACACAGCACAGTAGCAACGGAGTTAGCTAATATCCAAGGAAGAGAGAGAGAGAGAGAGAGAGCTCGAGTCGGCGCCTCGCAAGGATTCATCGCGTGTGCGCTCGTGTGTTGCTCTATGGCCCTCTGTGTGTACCATAGTGTGTATATACTATAACGGCTCCGCGCTCTGCCTGCGTTACGGAACGTAGTCCAGAACTATCGCATTTTACAATCTCTCTCGTTCCTTCTCTCTCTCACTATACCAGTACTATAGTAGTAGTAGTAGTGGCGCGTCGAGCTTGCATGCATGCATATCGCTCCCACTCGCCAGCGTATACGTTGCTTACTACTCGCTCGCTCGCTCGCTTGCTTGTTTGCAGCCTGCAGGCTATACACCGCGACTGCTATACGCGCGCTAATACTGTATACCAGTGACTAAATCTTCTCCCCCGTCCTAGGAGCTATACTCTGTACTCCGTTGCCCTTCTTCGTAGCTCCTTCTCGCGCGCTTATACATACAATGCAGGCTTACCAGCAGCGGCAGGCCTGGCCTGGCCTGGCCTCGCTTGGCCTTCCTGCACATGTAAATTGCACTATATACGGCTTACACAATAGCACCAACAATGTCTGTGTGTGTGTGGCTGTGTGTGAGCGTGCGTGTGGTGTACCTTATACCACCGACCGCTGCTGCACGTAACACGGATAACGTATATCCACACGCGGAGAAAATGTTAAATATGCAACATTCACTTGGCCTGGGCGCCCGCAATCCACAGCCGATGATATCTCCATCGGTGTCAAAATAATTCATTTACTTTCCTTCCTTTTTTTTTGCTTCTTTTAACTTTTTTTTTCGCGTACTCTAGCTCTATATCCCTCTTGAGCCGTGAGCGCGCGCGCTAACTGGAGCTCTTATCATCGAGCCGCTTAACTTACATATATAAACACGCGTACGGTTCTCGCACACACACACACACACACACACACACACACACTCCTCCTCGTACTGCACTCGACTCGCGCTCCAGGTCCATAATTCATTTGTACGTCTAATAAGGCCTCGTTTCCCCGCGGCTGCCCGACTGCCTTATACTTGGATACTTGCGGGTGTATATAATACGCCGGCACACACGTACGGCTATATCTCTTGTATATATGTATATAAGAAAGCAGCAGCAGTAAGCCCTGGCGAGTCGAGAGAGAGAGAGAGCGAAAACGAAAGAACAGGATATAGGTGCACGTCGAGTGCTTTACACACTCGTATATCGTGTACACGGTGTGCATAGCCGTGCACGGCAGCTGCAAGCTCCTCTGTCGTTCGCTCGTTCGCTCGACTCGCCCAGCTACTAGCAGAGCACGAGCAGCAGCAGCAGCAGCAGCAGCAGAGAAAGAGAGAAGAGAAGAGAATGGAGTTAAGTAAGCAGAGCGCGCGCACAACGAGGTTTGGGCGAAATTTCGCCAGTTAGCTCGGTTAAGTTCTGCCTCGACCTCCCATACACTTTTCCTACTTCCAGCTGCTGCTGCTACCTGTACATACTTGTATGCTTGTGTGTACATATGCACACATAGCTTATACGTATGCAGAGGAAAAAGAGAGGGAGGGAGATCAATCGATTGTCTTTCTCGCTCTTTACTCGCCTTTTTCATGGGGAGGCAGCCAGAGTGTAACCCTGGAAAATCCCAGTGAAAAAGACAAGAACGCGTAAAGATATCCATTATTCCCTTTCTATTTCATATATCCGTCCGCTCACGCTCGTTTCCCTCCGAACATATGATGCGCGCGCGAATCGTGCTCTCGGTTTTTTTTCTGCCACCATCGGCTGGAGCTGCTGCTGCTGCTACTCTTGCTCCTTCTGCCCGTCCAAACTTCCTCTCTTCGTGCACTAGGCGCACACCGTGCTATATATAGGCCGCAAAAGCGCGCAAAGCTAAAAAGCTAATTAACAGCGCTTATATATAGCTCGATCTATCTATATATGTATGTGTTAGTGTGGGTGTAGTGGAAAAGCACGAGCTATCTCTCGCATATAGCTGCTGCCATATACCTTCCTCTTTCTCTTTCATCTGCGTTTCTCTATCCTATACATATTCAATTTTCGCCTCTCCTTCTCCCATCTCTATCTTTCACGCGTATATATAGACGAATCGTTTGTTTGTAGGTAGATGCAGTATACGTGCCGGGTATAAGAATGAAAAAAGGAGAGAGAGAGAGAGAGACAGACTCGTGCGTTGGTTGAGAATATGTCGACGACAGAGTCGCATAGTGGTGCGTTAGGCGCCTTGTCTGTGTACTTGCAGCATTTTTGTGTCTGTGTGTGTGTGTGTGTGTGTGAAATACGCCCCGTTGACGACGACGACAACGACTACGACGGGCTCAGGGGTACTTTGTCAATCAAAAGAGTATATGGGAAGAGGAAAAGGTGGAGGAGGAGGAGGAGTAGAAGGCCTTGAAGTACGCATATACACGTACCGCACATAGACAGAATCTTTCTCGTGGTGTCTCTCCGTCTCTTTCTCTCTATAGCTATATAGTTTTGCGAGCGAATAAATAAGAAAGAGAGAGAAAATATGGTGTTGTTTTTCATACATATGCATGTTTTGTGTATACGTATATGAAGTCGCGCGAGCTTCGCAAGAGATAAGAGAAAGAGAGAGAAAGAGAGAGAGAAAATGTGATAGAAAGAGAGGGACAATATTTATACGCGTATATAAAAACTTGAAAAAGTGTACATAAGGCGGACGCGAAAAAAAAGAGGAAGAGCTCGTGTCTATGTGCGGGTGTGTGGGTGTATGGGTATACGAGAGTGTATACGCACATGTGAGTGTGCACCTCGCCCTCGGTAAATACTGGCTAGACGCGTCGTTGCAGCACTACTATATAGCACAGCGTATACGTACATACATGCATGCATGGCCCATACGTGTGCAGAGTGTACACGGGAGGACGACGACGACGACTCGGAAGACTCGTGTATGTGTGTGCGTGTGTGTAGGTGAGGTGGGAAGGTAGGTAGGTAGCTAGAGAGAAAGAAGGGAATATAAGCTATATACTGCACACACGTACACATCGGGAAGCCGAAGTAAGGCAAACTCAGCAGTAGCAGAAACGACGAAAGTTCCGTAATGGGCCAATACCCGTTTGGCTGATTCGCGGATGTTGAACGCGCGCGCGCTGCTGCTGCTGCTGCCGTTGCCTGCCTACCGTACCCTATACCATACCATACCTACTTTCTCTACCCTTCTATATATACATGTATATACATTTATACGCTCCAAGGAAAGAGAGAGAGAGAGAGAGAGAGAGAGAGAGAGAGAGAGAGAGGGAGAGAGAGAGAAAAGAGCTTGGGGAGCTGTTGCGGGGCATATATAGGTTATATAGATAGATAGACGTAGGTAGGTATAGGTACCGAATGCACACATATACATACACACACACACAGACATCTAAAAATACACACGTACGAATATACAGCCGGAGAAACTGAGCAGCGCGCGGGTGATAAAAATGTCTCGAAGCTTTACGATCGACGCGTTAGGGGATTTTGATGTATGTTTCAACGATAAGCTTTTAGCGACTACTGAATTATCAACGAGTATTCTTCGTTCGCCGCCGCACACCGACGACTCTCCCTCTCGCAGCTCCTGTTGCTGCTGCTGCTGCTGCATCAAGACCTCTTCCTCCTCCTCCTCCTACTGCTCCTTCTTCTTCTCCGCACCTCTTATCTTAGACACACACGCAACTAATGCCCCTGGCCCGCGAAAAAACTACCGCAAGCTCGCACGTAGGCACCACCTGCGCGCGCCACAGCCCAGCGTACACTTTTAAATACTGCATTTTTTAACTCGCTAAGGCTCTGGGATTTTATCCCAGCGTATACCCGTACAGTAACGGCTGCACTATCCTACAGGCGCGTATGTGGCATGGAGCTAACCATGGCCAGACGACCTTTTCTAGCTTTTCCCTTTTTTGATCATCCGTGCGCGTGACATCGGGAGAAAGCTGCTTAATTACCTAAAGCCAGCTCTAGTTGCGTTTCTCTCTGTCTCTCTCTCTCTTTTTCTCCTTCTCCCTTTATCTTGCAGGATTCTCGCCTATACGCTTTCTTTTTTCGCACGGCTGTCGCTGCTTCTGCTGTTGCTGTGTTGCATGTATTTTCCTCCTCGTCCGAAATGCGTACATTTGGCGAAAATCTTGTTATTTCTTTCCCTCGCTGTGCGAATGGTATTAGTTACATGACAAAAACAGAGAAGGGGGCGTGGGCAAAAAGCTCGGAATCAATTGAATATAATCGAACGGATTATCTCTCTGTGTGACCGCGCGTGCGAGAAAAAAAGGGTAAAAACAAAAGGAGAAAAAATACGACGATTAAAATGAGCGAAGCATGTGATAAATCGGTTTCACCCTTTCTCTCTCTCTCTCTCTCTCTCTCTCTTTTCTCTTTGCATTTAATTTACGCGCTGATAATTTTCTTAACAGCTCCCGCTATATCGTTGTGCATATTAACGCGCTTGCGAAATTGTATATAAATGTAAATGTTCGCCGATGTTTAAATCACAAAAATGCATTTCTGCCACAATAAATTCATCGATCAACCAATGCTTGCTCAAAAATCAAAAATCAAGCGTGTATACAGCATGTGCACGGCACAACGGCACAGCACAACATAGCACGTACACCCATGTGTGCAAAATCGCGTACGCACTAATAAACTTTCCTCTTGGACGTTCGCTTGGATCCGATGTGTGTACGCAACATCTATTATTATACATCCTGTCAAAATCATCAAGGTTAAAATGTATTCCACGAGTATACGTGTGTGTGTGCGTGTGTGTACAAATAACAAATACAGCGCAGGAGGTGGTATTGGCGGTCGTACGTGTATATAGGCATAGGATTATAAAAAAGAATATATATCTGAATAAATATAAAATGTAGGCTATAAAAAGCGAATAAAAATCATCCGGCGAAATTCTGACGCGCTAAATTTGATATCGAAACGGTCGTTGTCAATGCGACGGCTCGAAAAATTTCCGCGCGTAAGCCCATTTCAGCAGTTTATGGCCGCGCTAACTCATACATATATCTATCGAATGCGCTCGCGCATGAACTCAAAGCTCACGTGCCGCTTATTTATGTTTGTTTAATGCATAATAATAAAAGGAGAAATGAGAGCTAGAGAGCCAGAGAGGTCTTTTCAAATTGTTATAAAAGAAATGGCTCCACACGGGTATGTAGCGCAGTACGATAGGAGCAGCGCCGTATAGCGGCGGCGCAGTTGCTAGGGATAATTTTCAAAGTTAACAAGCATATATCGAGTCAATTAGTCTCTCACACGTATATTAGCGCAGTTCTGCACTATAGCCGGCCGTACAGCCGGGCTATAAGCAACACAAGAATAGGTCTGCAAGCTCGAGCGAGCGAGCGAGGCGCTCGTTGGAGATGGCCACACCGCACACTGTGCATGCAGCAGCATTGCACGTATATAATATCTATGTAGCTCGCGAGAGTGAGAGAGGAGCGTTATACCGCACGCTCGACCACGACCCAGGCGCGCATATTACATTCATCGCTATTATAATACACTTATGTGTAGGTGTATATGTATACACGCACACACATACTCTGCATCTCACATACACCTCTATGCAATGTATCTAATATAAGCGACGGACGTGTATATGCTCGAATATGCATGTGTAGCTGCAGCGAGGCCGAGCGAAACATTTACGTGTGAATTGATTCGCTTAATATATTTAGCGTTTTTGTATATGCAGGCATGTAACTCCTCTGAAGCTCCGCATATAGCATTTGCCCATATACATCGTAAGCTCGCGTGTACATCGCTCTCGACTGGCAGTGCATTCGATTATTCTTGTCCGTAACGCAGAAGGCAAAAAAAAAAAAATAAAAAATAAAAAATATATGTGTGTGTGTATGAATACGCTTTGCGAGACTCGAGCTGCTCCTTTTTCGCTGCGAAGCATGCTCTACAACATATATACGCACGGTAGTAGTAGCATGTAGTATGAAAGTCGAGTGCGGCGCTCCAGTCTAATTCATTGGGATTCAATCGGCAAGTTCGCTCTCTCGGCGCGTCTAGCTCTCAGCTGTACCATAAATCGATTGATACATTTCCAGCGTGTGTGTCACCGATGCTTGCTCGTGTACGCCCGTTCTGACTCTTTTTCGATATGCGTATACGTAGAAAAAAAATAAGAAAAGAAAAATGAATGGATAAAAGGGAAAAATTTACCGATAACATTTTGGCAACGGACATATAGAGAGACTAGGATCAAGTTTTCCTTTCTAGCAGCAGGTTTATTTCTGCCTGCTATGTACACACGCCCACGTAAACTAGCAAAATGTCCATTATAACGTAGAGTGCACTGTGTATGTGTGCAGGGGGTGTAGTATAGCGCGCGAGAGTCAAGTCATTTCATATTGAAGCAAGAGTCTCGCTAGGTGCAGTGCGCGCGCCAAGGCCGGGGTATATTATACACACCACACACATAAGAGAGAGAGAGGCGAGCTTGCAGCTATAATATATTCCAATGAATGAATGACCTCGTTCAGGCACACGGGTGGCGTTATAATGCCACGTAGCGCAAGCACAAGCAGCAACGTTCAAGGCGTTCAGGGCGCGATTATTAAACGGTCGCGCTGCTGCTGTAGCAGCAACAGTATAAACGTGAAGCGGGTGGCGTCGGCGAAGCTTAACCGTTGCTGTGCATATACCTACACACATACACACATTTACCTGTGTGTTGTCTGCGCATATGTATTCATGCGAGCTGCTCATAATAACAGATAAAAGGTGTAGGCGCGGAATGAAGAATTCGCGCGAGTCATCGCCGAGCGTGAACTTTATTACTTACCACCCCCAGACATACGGTGGCCTGGCATCGATATTTCCGGATAAATAAATACTCTAAAGCTTCTTTTTTCTTCTCCAATTTCTTCCTGCTTCGTTTTTATTTTGCCGTTGTCCGGATACGTTGTAAGTGGATGGATCGTTGTATATGGCACGGCACTGGCCACGTATACATTTTTATATACCAGCGAGCTCTGCTTTTGACCCGGATTCTCTCGTTATATAGTGTATAGTGGTAGTGGTAGTAGTCGCGCATCCTCGGCGTGCACCACGCCACCGTGAAAATAGCCGAGGCGAATTTTTAGGGTGCCGCCGCTGCCACCGCCGCATCGAGGGTATTACACGTATACTGCACACGCTCACGTATACGTGCTATGATATAAGATACCATATAAAAACTGCTAAGCTAGGCCGTTTTTTGTCCGTATCACAGTTTCTGCAAATACTACACATAGCGCAGGGCCATACTTGCGAGAGTCGAGCATGGGCACGGTATACAGACATACATACGTAGCATAGCATATACACAGTACACATATATGAGTGAGAGAAAAGTAAAAGAACAACAATAGCCGAGCTGTGCGCGTTCGGGCGAGAGCGTGCCATAAAAAACAGTACTCTCCGCTGCGCTACACGTCTATTCTCGCGAGAAAAGTATCTCACACCTATCTTCTCTGTCTCTCTCTCTCTCTCTCTTTCTCTGCTTGCCTCATGCCTGCCTGCCCTGCCTCTCTCTTGGGGTCATCGATTTTGCCGCTCGCGAAAGACTAAAGCACAAAAGAATATCATCATCCTCGCAGCCAGCCAGCCAGTCAACCCACCCACGAGCGCGCGCAAAGCTCGCATATACACACATACACGCAGCCACACTCGCTCACACTTTTGTAATAATAATACCCCCAAGACTCGAGTATAAAAAAGCAGCGTACACATACACCCACACACGTATACGGCTACCCACGCGTGCAGAGACAGCGAGAAAATAGCAACAGCTCTCGCAATAACTTGTCAGAGCTGCGCGTGTGTGAGTATGTATAGGTGGTACATTCGCTCCAGTTGGCTCCTTTGTCATTTCCGTTGCAGCCGCCTAGGAACAAATCTCTCTTCCTCACCCTCTGCACAGCCCTCCTCCCCACCCCCCTCACCCCCTTCCCAGCTCGCGTACTCACTATACCCCGGGTATTTTTCGCGCCTTTTTTTTTGTCACCAACGTCGGTGCTAACACCACAACGCGGCAACGAGTTCTACTGCCTTCCACCGAAAAATTGTCCAACCACACACAGACAGGCAGTCACATATACACAGAGACTTTTGCCGTTGCTGGGACATTGCACATTGCATTGTGGTGGATTGCAGCGTGCACGAGTTATATATGCCTAGCGGTTGTGCCGCGTGCGCGACACGTCAAGTGAGAGAGAGAGAGCGAGAACGAAAGAGAGGCGAGAGAAAAAGAGGCGCGATGCGATGTATCGATCGTCGCGGGGGCTATCCGCGCGCGCCCCGTGTGCATAGTTCCCTCTGTGCTCTGTATCTGTCTGTATATATGCACAGCTACCTATGCATACACATGCCAGAGAGCGAGAGAGAGCGAGAGAGCCCAGAGCCCAGCATGAGTACAACAAAGGCCGCGGCGAATAGGACGATTCTGATGCATGTGCATGTCTGTGCAGTCCGCGCGCCTGCTGCCACTACTGCCACCACTACCACTACCACTACCACTATTACTACTCGCTGGTACTCGCGCGCGTTTGCTGTATCGCATTGTAGGTACGTGCCACGCACGGCGAGCCCTGCACTGGCCAGGTGTGCGCGCACCGCATGTGTAGATGTATCCGTGTGTAGCTGTGCAGCTTTATATCGGTGTGAGATTTGTGTATGCCGCAGCACGTAGCGCAACAATAGATGGACGGATGGATGGTCTCGGTAGAGTGAAGGAGCGAGCGAGAGAGAGCGAGAGAGAGACGCAGGTGATTTCGTAATTGTCCGATCGTGCTTGCATTGCAGATTCATCATCGTTGCTGCTGTGCGCACGGAGGCCTCGGCAGAGGAGTCATCGGCCAAACGGCATTATTACATCGACAGACGCATATGCGCAGCGCTCCCGCTGCTGCTGCCGTTGTTGCTGATGCTGATGCTGGGAGGATGCGGCCTGCTGCTGCACCGGTGCCGCCGCCGCTAGTAGTGCTGCTCACTCGCTGAACTGGTCGCTGCGAAGCCTTTTCCTGCGGGCTGTGCTGCCGCCAGTGCCGTAGTGTAGTAGTAGCTATAACACTGCGCGTTGTGTGCAGTGCAGCATACAGCTCTCAGAAAGGCCAGCGCTGCAGCCACCAGCACCGCAACATGGCTAGGCACAGAGCCATCGTCATTGGCATTTGGGCTGTGTTTGTTTTAGCCCTCGTACAAGGTACGTATCAGCTGATATGATGCTCTAGTGCGCGCCGATCGCTCTCGACCCGTGCACCACTATACTATACACGTATACCGTAATATATATATTTGTCCGCGCGTCGCTCGGTTTGTGCTTGCACAAGCGCAATCTGATGACCAACAAACGAGAGAGAGAGAGAGAGAGAGAGAGAGACACGATCGCAGCCAACTGACTTGATGACCGCGCGCGCTCCTCTGCTGCATCAATAGCTATTCATTAGGCTTTGCTGCTGCAGCAGCAGCAGCAGCAATGTTGTAGTCCGGCCGAAAGCGCGTCGCGGCAACTCGCTCTCTCGCCTATGGGAGTATATAGGCGTGAAACTATCGGCACGATGTTCCGAGGCTCAAAGATCGAGCGAGAGAGAGAGAGAGAGAGAGAGAGCTTGAATATATGTACGCGGCGCAAAACCACGCAACACGGCCCAAAGCGCGCGATTGCAAAATTAATTTCAATGAGGCAGCAGTAGCGCGTCGACGACGTAAACCTTGTCGTCGTGCCGTGTACGGTCGCGCTTGATTTATTATTGTTTTCACAATACTATGCAGCCAGCATACGCGCGCTGCAGCACTGCTGCACTCAGCAGCAGCAGCAGCAGCACACCACGAGCACGCAGAAAATTGTATAGAATTCAGCCGAATTCGCGCTCTGGCTGATATCCCAGTTATTGTCGTTGATGTTGTACCTCTTCCGAGGCGGAGCACATGCCTCTTCCTCCTCTTCCCCCGCTATACCGAACAACCACGTCCGATCGATGAGTAATTATTTTATTATATATACGTATAGCTCGAAAATGCACTATAGGAGGTGCGAGCGCGCAAAACCGACTCGACTCTCTTCTACCGTTAACGATCTCGTTATATCGGACTTTTTCATGATTCGAGACGTGCGCCGGGCAAGGCATTAAACTCTTTCCCGAGACACGAGGTTGCGTAAATTAAGACTGCGAGAGCTGTAAATTTACAAGCGTAATTATTTTCTTTCATCGTCGTTATACATGCAGAGTCGAGACTGCTAAAAATCAGGCCGTATTTTTATCTCCACCTCAGAAAAAAAGAGTTTTTTGTAAAAAATTCAAAAATGTTTTGTATATATCTTATGAAAATGGTTTTGTCACTTGCGAGTTCTCGATACTCCATCTGCTGGTGGAATCAAAAAGCTCGTTATCTTAAATCACGAACTGCTGCTAGTAACAACTACGGCGCTCAAAAGCAATACCCAACGTGCTTATAGAAGTTTTACTTACTAAAAAAGAAATATTTTTATCGATTGATTATTTTATTGGCCCATAATTAATTAAGATTCTCAAGCGTATCATCGCTATGTACGTAATAAAGCAAAGAGCTCGCGAGATACGCGCTCGTGAATGCGGCAGCAGCAGCGACGCTGCGCCGGGTAAATTATACGTTCGAATAATATAAGACATTAAATCGTCGTGCTCGGCATAACGTAGAGTATTAATCGACTGCGCTCGTGTCTATGCGGCCTATACTACACCCGCAAAATCGACGACGTCGAGCAGCAGCGGCAGCAGTAGTAGCGAGAGAAGCGACTTGATTTCATGAAGCCAATTTCCGAGTTTCGCAGCATCCACATGACAGCGTTTCGACGTAATACAAGATTAGCTTGCCTATATGGAGGCGTCGGAGGTGCATACTGTACCCCCTCCTTTTCTCTTTCTCTCTCTCTCTCTCTCTCTCTCTCTCTCTGCCGCCGCACCTGTGGCGGATCACGATACCTGCGAGGTTCGCGTGTCGGGCATTCCCCTCTCCGTGGACGTAACCAGCAGTACGACAGCCGAGCGCATCGTCTCTGCCTTGGAGCTGGATAGGTTGCGTCCACACATACTATCAGTACGCGAATGGGCTCCGCGTCGCCGTACGCCT